>OY757024.1:101383772-101690361 GCA_963580285.1 Lucinisca nassula | reverse complement strand
GTGGACCTCTACCAAGATTGTTCAAATTATAGCACTGGGGCCCACCGGTTTTACATAGACTTATATGGGGAAAACCTTTGAAAATATTCTTGTCTAAATACTTTATAGCACAAGCTACACTGACCAGCAGAATGAGTCACCACAGGTAGCTCTCTAACACTGAAAATGCCATTGAGCTATTTTAGTAACCTTGGCTCAAGGAGGTTTGCTGAGCTTGTGCTATAAAGTATAAAAGTCTTGTTCTCTGAAACAGCAAGGCCCAACTCTTTGATTTTTGGTATGAAGCCCTCAATCAAGAGTGTTTAAATTATAGCCCTGGGGTCAAAAATGCCCCCGCGCTGGGTCCCACCGGTTTTACATAGACATATACATGTATAGGGAAAACCTCTGAAAATATTCTTGTCTGAAACCAGATGGCCCATGTGTTTAATATTTGTTTTGAAGCTTCATCTAGTGGACCTCTACCAGGATTGTTCAAATTATACCCCTGAGGCCACAAAAATGCTCCCCGCACCGGGGCCTACCAGTTTTACATAGACTTCTATAGGAAAAACCTTTAAAAATCTTCTTGTCTGAAACCAGGTGGTCCAGATGTCCGATATTTTGTATGAAGTTGTATCGAGTTGACCTCTACCAAGATGGTATAAGGCCACATATCTCGGAAACCTTTCAGATGTTCCTTCATAAACAATATATATTCGTGTTCCTTATGATAAGGTGCATTCAGTGACACCAACGTGGGGTTCAGCCAGGATGTGCCGGGACTCCACTTCATAAAAGACCAAATATCTCAGGAACCATTCAGATCCCCACATCTAAACCATACATATTCTTGTTCCTTATGATAAGACATTCAACGATAGCAACCTAGGGGTCTCACAGGGTGAATCTGGGCCATGCTTCATCCCTGCCAAAGATCTGAGCAACAGTTCAGAACCCTGTCCATCAACCATATATACCCCCCCCCCCCCAATTGGACCTTGCAGTAATAGATGGGCTCTATGAGGCTTCCACGCAGACATGAAACCGACCGCACATGGGTCTGGTAAACCGCTCAGAGGATTCAAGCCTGCCCAGGCAAAGCGTTGCGAATCGGTCCGTCCATGTTTATAAAAAGTAGAAGTAAAACAAAGATCAGGAATTGATACAATTAACTTACTCCACCCATAAAAGACACCAAAGGGAAAGAAATACAAACAATAAGTGACCAGACAATAATGGAAACCTAAACAAAGGAAGGCCATAAGGACAGTTACTTTCCCACAAAATGGCCATATGGCCATCCAAAATAAAAGACACTAGTGATACACATAGTAAGTAACAAACAACAACATAAATAAATCGCCACAGAAGAGCCGCCTTGGAACGGTCAGTGGAAGATTTCCACTGGGGGGCTTAAATCGATTTTACGTGGCCACAATCCTCGCCCTTACTTCCGTCGCGATTTAGACAAATAATTTGTTCAGTCCGCATGAAGGCCTCCCTGTTTCCTTTTCTCAAGACTTATAAGAGCTTCATTAATTATACTTGGTACAAACATGCATCTAGAGATGGCAACTTTAATGCACACATACATATTTCACAGACCTTCATTTCATGGTTCACTGACTTTTTTTTTGCTTCAACCCTAGCTTTCACCCTAATATAAGAGTCCAGTATCCAAAGACTATAAGAGATTCATCAATAATACTGATACAAACTTGCATCTAGAGATGGCAACTTTTAAACAACCATCCATCTTTGACCGTGACCTACATTTCATGGTTTTCGAAGTTAGCGCCCTCACAGGCGCGACATAGCCTTCGGTGAATTCTTTTCTTAATATTTCATGCAGTCTCTAATACATGTATATCAGCATGTTGCAAGAGTTCATTTTCCTAACTCTAACTTGCTTGAAGCTAAAAGCAGATCTAGATATTCTTCCGTTCGGTTCCGCTGAAAATAATTATCGGTGTGGATAATTATACTTTGCGGAACGGAACGGAAAGGAACACATTCTTATACCCTCAGTTTAACAATTTTGTGTCGGGTTCTGCATATTCTTGTTTCCTTCAATTCATTCGTATAATGCACAAGCAATCTTCAAATTTCGATTTTGTTTGTGCCGTCGAGATGACGGCATACACAAAATCAAAATTTAGTTTTTTCGGAAGAAGCATCCGTGGCGCAATGGTTAAGCTACTCGCCTCAAAAACCAGGGGTCCTGGGTTCGATCCCGGGCTTTATCAGGCTTTCGGGTGAGTCTTTAAACCGAAGTCCCGTCTCCGTATGACATTAGCTGTTGGTGGGACGTAAATCCCAAACATACACACACATTTTTTTCGGTAGCCTGGGTGGCTGTGGTCTTTGAGTTTGGTTTCGTCTGTGTAATTTTATTTAAATATTTCACATAGAAAATCACGTAACTCGATGCGTTCATGGAAGTATGAACTACGTTGTTTTCTATAGGTTTACTTTGAGACTTTACACTGGAAATGTAAATATTCTGCGTATTATTGTGATCTTGGCAAACCTTTTAGACTCTCATCAGACGCCGCGTTCTGTGGCGTCTAATTTGGACCTACACTGTTTGCCAAACCCAACACATGTAAGATTCAAGCCCAGATTACCTTTTTTTTCATCTTAAAAATGTTCTTTTTTCCGCAGTAATATTTACAATGTATTTGTATAGGCGTGTTTTCGTAATGTAATTAAGATGCTGCTTGGGCCCATGATCATAACTTGCTTGAAGCTGAAAGCAGGTCTAGATATTCTTGTTCCGTTCCGTTCCGTTCCGTTAAATATAGTTATCAGTGTGGATAATTATACTTTGCGGAACGGAACGGAACAAAGTTTAGAAATGGCAAATCACAATCTATTTTACTTTAAAACAACTAAAAAACAGTCAGATGTTCAAGAGTATAAGCTTGTAATCGATAATAAGCCTAAATATTCTCAAAAACAGTGGACTAAAATGAATATGCTAATTTTATATTTATACCTTGGCCTTAATCAACACCTATATATTTTTAGAAACATTGAGATGAAATGGAAAAAAAGGAGTTCTGCTTATTCTTTATCCCTTCCATTCATCCCTTTATTGCAAAACAATCCTTAAGTAGAGTTTTTAGTATAAAATTGATATGCTGCTAGGGTTCTTTGTTTTACTTCTGCTTTTCATGATAATAACTTGCTTGAAGCTGAAAGCAGGTCTGGATAATCTTGTTCCGTTCCGTTCCGTTAAATATAGTTATCAGTGTGGGTAATTATACTTTGCGGAACGGAACGGAACAAAGTTCAGAAATGGCAAATCACAGACTATTCTTACTTAAAACAACTAAAAAAGACTCAAATGTTCAATAGGATAAACTAGTAATCGGGTAAAAAGCCTAAAATATTCTAAACTGTGGCGATGTTGAATCTATTTGTGACCCCCCCCCCCCCCCCAGTGGAGTACTTTTTGCTTACCGTTCCGGGGTGGTTCATCTGTCGTTGTTTATCGCTTGTTGTGGTTTGTGTTTGGATAACCGTTTGGTCATTTTGTGGGATAGTAACTGCCATTTCGGCTATCCGCTAGGGATGTTTTCATCAGGGTATAGTCACTTCATCTTCGTGTTTCTTTCCCGTTGGCGTCACTGATGGGAGGTGTGAGGTAAGTGTATAGATTCCGGAACATTGCCTGTACTTTGATTCTGGATAATCTTGTTCCGTTCCGTTCCGTTAAATATAGTTATCAGTGTGGATAACTATACTTTGCGGAACGGAACGGAACAAAGTTCAGAAATGGCAAATCACAACCTATTCTTATATAAAAACAACTCAAAAACAACTAGATGTTGAAGAGAACAAACTTGTAAGCAAATCCATTTGGACAGTAAGCCTAATGTGGAAGAACATGTTTTTTTATATGAAATCATGCAAGCTCTAAATATCTTTAATCTGTTAGGATATTTTGAAATTCTATGCTTTTCTTGTTTTGATGCTATGAGTATCCTACCATGCAATAGCGGCTCACCCATCACGAAAACACGCCTATATAATTTTGACCCCCTCCAACCCTACTTTTATATGTAAAACTGGGGTTTACAGGCGTATACCTTATTTTTCTTATTTCTGCTCAAAAATATAGATTGTAGGTACTCGTTAGAACCGCCTCATCGAGGCGGTTCTAGCGGGTTCCAACAATCTATATTTTGAGCAGAAATAAGAAAAATATCGCAATTTTTCATCTCAAAATGTTCGTATTTTCGGCGGTAAAATTGACAATGTATTTGTATACAGGCGTGTTTTCGTAATGCGTTGTTGTTTAACTCACTGAGCTGCTGCAATTTTGCTCTAATTCTTTATCTGGAGTAGTCTGGAGCTTACCCCCACGTAATTATTCATGAGAAACAGCTGTGTTTACCTGTTCAGTAGAATGCTGTCTATAGGTGACCAATGCCCCCGTGGGAGCCAATTTCTGAGTTTTTTTTTGCAAAATTTCAAGGGGAGATAATTCAGCCACAAATGACAACCGGGTTATTGCCCTTGGTCAGAATGTAGCCCTTGTGATGGTGAATAAGTGTGTGAAGTTTCATGGGGCTAGGTCAAATACTTTTGAAGTACTTTTTGCTTACCGTTCCGGGGCGGTTCTCAAGTTCTGTCGTTGTTGTGATTTGTGTTTGGATAACCGTTTGGTCATTTTGTGGGAAAGTAACTGCCATTTCGGCTATCCGCTAGGGATGTTTTCATCAGGGTATAGTCACTTCATCTTCGTGTTTCTTTCCCGTTGGCGTCACTGATGGGAGGTGTGGGGTAAGTGTATCGATTCCGAAACATTGCCTGTACTTTGATTCTGGATAATCTTGTTCCGTTCCGTTCCGTTAAATATAGTTATCAGTGTGGATAACTATACTTTGCGGAACGGAACGGAACAAAGTTCAGAAATGGCAAATCACAACCTATTCTTATATAAAAACAACTCAAAAACAACTAGATGTTGAAGAGAACAAACTTGTAAGCAAATCCATTTGGACAGTAAGCCTAATGTGGAAGAACATGTTTTTTTTATATGAAATCATGCAAGCTCTAAATATCTTTAATCTGTTAGGATATTTTGAAATTCTATGCTTTTCTTGTTTTGATGCTATGAGTATCCTACCATGCAATAGCGGCTCACCCATCACGAAAACACGCCTATATAATTTTGACCCCCTCCAACCCTACTTTTATATGTAAAACTGGGGTTTACAGGCGTATACCTTATTTTTCTTATTTCTGCTCAAAAATATAGATTGTACGTACTCGTTAGAACCGCCTCATCGAGGCGGTTCTAGCGGGTACCAACAATCTATATTTTGAGCAGAAATAAGAAAAATATCGCAATTTTTCATCTCAAAATGTTCGTATTTTCGGCGGTAAAATTGACAATGTATTTGTATACAGGCGTATTTTCGTAATGCGTTGTTGTTTAACTCACTGAGCTGCTGCAATTTTGCTCTAATTCTTTATCTGGAGTAGTCTGGAGTTTACCCCCACGTAATTATTCATGAGAAACAGCTGTGTTTACCTGTTCAGTAGAATGCTGTCTATAGGTGACCAATGCCCCCGTGGGAGCCAATTTCTGAGTTTTTTTTGCAAAATTTCAAGGGGAGATAATTCAGCCACAAATGACAACCGGGTTATTGCCCTTGGTCAGAATGTAGCCCTTGTGATGGTGAATAAGTGTGTGAAGTTTCATGGGGCTAGGCCAAATACTTTTGAAGTACTTTTTGCTTACCGTTCCGGGGCGGTTCTCAAGTTCTGTCGTTGTTGTGATTTGTGTTTGGATAACCCTTTGGTCATTTTGTGGGAAAGTAACTGCCATTTCGGCTATCCGCTAGGGATGTTTTCATCAGGGTTTAGTCACTTCATCTTCGTGTTTCTTTCCCGTTGGCGTCACTGATGGGAGGTGTGAGGTAAGTGTATCGATTCCGGAACATTGCCTGTACTTTGATTCTGGATAATCTTGTTCCGTTCCGTTCCGTTCCGTTCCGTTAAATATAGTTATCAGTGTGGATAACTATACTTTGCGGAACGGAACGGAACAAAGTTCAGAAATGGCAAATCACAACCTATTCTTATATAAAAACAACTCAATAACAACTAGATGTTGAAGAGAACAAACTTGTAAGCAAATCCATTTGGACAGTAAGCCTAATGTGGAAGAACATGTTTTTTATATGAAATCATGCAAGCTCTAAATATCTTTAATCTGTTAGGATATTTTGAAATTCTATGCTTTTCTTGTTTTGATACTATGAGTATCCTACCATGCAATAGCGGCTCACCCATCACGAAAACACGCCTATATAATTTTGACCCCCTCCAACCCTACTTTTATATGTAAAACTGGGGTTTACAGGCGTATACCTTATTTTTCTTATTTCTGCTCAAAAATATAGATTGTAGGTACTCGGTAGAACCGCCTCATCGAGGCGGTTCTAGCGGGTACCAACAATCTATATTTTGAGCAGAAATAAGAAAAATATCGCTATTTTTCATCTCAAAATGTTCGTATTTTCGGCGGTAAAATTGACAATGTATTTGTATACAGGCGTGTTTTCGTAATGCGTTGTTGTTTAACTCACTGAGCTGCTGCAATTTTGCTCTAATTCTTTATCTGGAGTAGTCTGGAGTTTACCCCCACGTAATTATTCATGAGAAACAGCTATGTTAACCTGTTCAGTAGAATGTTGTCTATAGGTGACCAATGCCCCCGTGGGAGCCAATTTCTGAGTTTTTGCAAAATTTCAAGGGGAGATTATTCAGCCACAAATGACAACCGGGTAATTGCCCATGGTCAGAATGTAGCCCTTGTGATGGTGAATAAGTGTGTGAAGTTTCATGGGGCTAGGTCAAATACTTTTGAAGTACTTTTTGCATACCGTGCCGGGGCGGTTCTCAAGTTCTGTCGTTGTTGTGGTTTGTGTTTGGATAACCCTTTGGTCATTTTGTGGGAAAGTAACTGCCATTTCGGCTATCCGCTAGGGATGTTTTCATCAGGGTATTATAAAGTCACTTCATCTTCGTGCTTCTTTCCCGTTGGCGTCACTGATGGGAGGTGTGAGGTAGATGTATCGATTCCGGAACATTGCCTGTACTTTGATTCTGGATAATCTTGTTCCGTTCCGTTCCGTTCCGTTAAATATAGTTATCAGTGTGGATAACTATACTTTGCGGAACGGAACGGAACAAAGTTCAGAAATGGCAAATCACAACCTATTCTTATACAAAAACAACTCAAAAACAACTAGATGTTGAAGAGAACAAACTAGTAAGCAAATCCATTTGGACAGTAAGCCTAATGTGGAAGAACATGTTTTTTTATATGAAATCCTGCAAGCTCTAAATATCTTTAATCTGTTAGGATATTTTGAAATTCTATGCTTTTCTTGTTTTGATGCTATGAGTATCTTACCATGCAATAGCGGCTCACCCATCACGAAAACACGCCTATATAATTTTGACCCCCTCCAACCCTACTTTTATATGTAAAACTGGGGTTTACAGGCGTATACCTTATTTTTCTTATTTCTGCTCAAAAATATAGATTGTAGGTACTCGTTAGAACCGCCTCATCGAGGCGGTTCTAGCGGGTACCAACAATCTATATTTTGAGCAGAAATAAGAAAAATATCGCAATTTTTCATCTCAAAATGTTCGTATTTTCGGCGGTAAAATTGACAATGTATTTGTATACAGGCGTGTTTTCGTAATGCGTTGTTGTTTAAGTCACTGAGCTGCTGCAATTTTGCTCTAATTCTTTATCTGGAGTAGTCTGGAGTTTACCCCCACTTAATTATTCATGAGAAACAGCTGTGTTTACCTGTTCAGTAGAATGTTGTCTATAGGTGACCAATGCCCCCGTGGGAGCCAATTTCTGAGTTTTTGCAAAATTTCAAGGGGAGATAATTCAGCCACAAATGACAACCGGGTTATTGCCCTTGGTCAGAATGTAGCCCTTGTGATGGTTAATAAGTGTGTGAAGTTTCATGGGGCTAGGTCAAATACTTTTGAAGTACTTTTTGCTTACCGTTCCGGGGCGGTTCTCAAGTTCTGTCGTTGTTGTGATTTGTGTTTGGATAACCCTTTGGTCATTTTGTGGGAAAGTAACTGCCATTTCGGCTATCCGCTAGGGATGTTTTCATCAGGGTATAGTCACTTCATCTTCGTGTTTCTTTCCCGTTGGCGTCACTGATGGGAGGTGTGAGGTAAGTGTATCGATTCCGGAACATTGCCTGTACTTTGATTCTGGATAATCTTGTTCCGTTCCGTTCCGTTCCGTTCCGTTAAATATAGTTATCAGTGTGGATAACTATACTTTGCGGAACGGAACGGAACAAAGTTCAGAAATGGCAAATCACAACCTATTCTTATATAAAAACAACTCAAAAACAACTAGATGTTGAAGAGAACAAACTTGTAAGCAAATCCATTTGGACAGTAAAGTAGAAGTAAATCAAAGATCAGGAATTGATACAATTAACTTACTCCACCCATAAAAGACACCAAAGGGAAAGAAATACAAACATTAAGCGACCAGACCATAATGGAAACCTAAACAAAGGAAGGCCATAAGGACAGTTACTTTCCCACAAAATGGCCACATGGACATCCAAAACCAAAAGACACAAGTGATAAACACAGTAAGTAACAAACAACAACATAAATAAATCGCCACAGAAGAGCCGCCTTGGAAAGGTCAGTGGAAGATTTCCACTGGGGGGCTTAAATCGATTTTACGTGGCCACAATCCTCGCCCTTACTTTAGTAAGCCTAATGTGGAAGAACATGTTTTTTATATGAAATCATGCAAGCTCTAAATATCTTTAATCTGTTAGGATATTTTGAAATTCTATGCTTTTCTTGTTTTGATGCTATGAGTATCCTACCATGCAATAGCGGCTCACCCATCACGAAAACACGCCTATATAATTTTGACCCCCTCCAACCCTACTTTTATATGTAAAACTGGGGTTTACAGGCGTATACCTCATTTTTCTTATTTCTTCTAAAAAATATATATTGTAGGTACTCGTTAGAACCGCCTCATCGAGGCGGTTCTAGCGGGTACCAACAATCTATATTTTGAGCAGAAATAAGAAAAATATCGCAATTTTTCATCTCAAAATGTTCGTATTTTCGGCGGTAAAATTGACAATGTATTTGTATTCAGGCGTGTTTTCGTAATGCGTTGTTGTTTAACTCACTGAGCTGCTGCAATTTTGCTCTAATTCTTTATCTGGAGTAGTCTAAAGTTTACCCCCACGTAATTATTCATGAGAAACAGCTGTGTTTACCTGTTCAGTAGAATGTTGTCTATAGGTGACCAATGCCCCCGTGGGAGCCAATTTCTGAGTTTTTGCAAAATTTCAAGGGGAGACAATTCAGCCACAAATGACAACCGGGTTATTGCCCTTGGTCAGAATGTAGCCCTTGTGATGGTGAATAAGTGTGTGAAGTTTCATGGGGCTAGGCCAAATACTTTTGAAGTACTTTTTGCTTACCGTTCCGGGGCGGTTCTCAAGTTCTGTCGTTGTTGTGATTTGTGCTTGGATAACCCTTTGGTCATTTTGTGGGAAAGTAACTGCCATTTCGGCTATCCGCTAGGGATGTTTTCATCAGGGTATAGTCACTTCATCTTCGTGTTTCTTTCCCGTTGGCGTCACTGATGGGAGGTGTGAGGTAAGTGTATCGATTCCGGAACATTGCCTGTACTTTGATTCTGGATAATCTTGTTCCGTTCCGTTCCGTTAAATATAGTTATCAGTGTGGATAACTATACTTTGCGGAACGGAACGGAACAAAGTTCATAAATGGCAAATCACAACCTATTCTTATATAAAAACAACTCAAAAACAACTAGATGTTGAAGAGAACAAACTTGTAAGCAAATCCATTTGGACAGTAAGCCTAATGTGGAAGAACATGTTTTTTATATGGAATCATGCAAGCTCTAAATATTTTTAATCTGTTAGGATATTTTGAAATTCTATGCTTTTCTTGTTTTGATGCTATGAGTATCCTACCATGCAATAGCGGCTCACCCATCACGAAAACACGCCTATATAATTTTGACCCCCTCCAACCCTACTTTTATATGTAAAACTGGGGTTTACAGGCGTATACCTTATTTTTCTTATTTCTGCTCAAAAATATAGATTGTAGGTACTCGTTAGAACCGCCTCATCGAGGCGGTTCTAGCGGGTACCAACAATCTATATTTTGAGCAGAAATAAGAAAAATATCGCAATTTTCATCTCAAAATGTTCGTATTTTCGGCGGTAAAATTGACAATGTATTTGTATACAGGTGTGTTTTCGTAATGCGTTGTTGTTTAACTCACTGAGCTGCTGCAATTTTGCTCTAATTCTTTATCTGGAGTAGTCAGGAGTTTACCCCCACGTAATTATTCATGAGAAACAGCTGTGTTTACAACCGGGTTATTGCCCTTGGTCAGAATGTAGCCCTTGTGATGGTGAATAAGTGTGCGAAGTTTCATGGGGCTAGGTCAAATACTTTTGAAGTACTTTTTGCTTACCGTTCCGGGGCGGTTCTCAAGTTCTGTAGTTGTTGTGATTTGTGTTTGGATAACCCTTTGGTCATTTTGTGGGAAAGTAACTGCCATTTCGGCTATCCGCTAGGGATGTTTTCATTAGGGTATAGTCACTTCATCTTCGTGTTTCTTTCCCGTTGGCGTCACTGATGGGAGGTGTGAGGTAAGTGTATAGATTCCGGAACATTGCCTGTACTTTGATTCTGGAAAATCTTGTTCCGTTCCGTTCAATATAGTTATCAGTGTGGATAACTATACTTTGCGGAACGGAACGGAACAAAGTTCAGAAATGGCAAATCACAAACTATTCTTATATAAAAACAACTCAAAAACAGTTAGATGTTGAAGAAAACAAACTTGTAATCGATAATAAGCCTAAATATTTTCAAAAAACATTTACTAAAATAAGTATATTAATTCTATCAGTATACCCTGTGGTGTGCCCCTGAAGTTGTTCCGTTCCGTTCCGCAAAGTATTGTTAGCCCCTGTCAAATGCAGTCTGTCGTATAACATTTATGTTGTATCCTATCTTTTAATATCGAAGAATGATTTTACAAAATTGGTTACTGAGGTCATTGCAATTATATATTTTTCTGAACTTACATACCAAGTCACCATAAAATTCGGGTTCCGATAGACCTTGTTGCAGAAGAGATTTAAGTCCAACATTGAATTTTGAAATTAAATCGGAATGACGTCTATAAAATTTTGAAAAGGCTTTGCGTAGAATGGGAACAGAAGGTGTTCGGAGGGCTTGCGGAATTTCAAGTCCTCGCGCGGTACAAACTTGGCTATACTCATAATCTTGGCCGGAGACATTGAAACTAACCCCGGCCCAAGGTTTCGCTGCGGACTCTGCAAAAAATATTGCAAAAGTTCCGAGAAATGGATAGAATGTGAGGACTGTAACAAACGTTTCACTCCTCATTTTCTAATTTAGATAACAGTCAATTGTTAGAAATTAAATCTGAAGCTGGAACTTGGTATTGCAAAGACTGCAAAGCTGACTGTTGTCTTTGCAATGGTGTTGTCCTTAATGGCAGTTCAATGTGATCAGTGTGAAATGTGGATGCACACTGAATGTTCTTACATTTCAGATGCAGAATATGACACTTTGATAAACTCAAACTGCCACTGGATTTGTTCAGAATGTGAGGTGTGCAACTTTTCAGATTCCTTCTTCAACGAATATATATAACTGAGTAAGCCAAATATATTTGACCTCTGTCAAAGGATAAGAGAGATGAATCTTCGACTGCTGACGAAAATAAGCGGAATTTTGTTAAAGATTTGAAACTTTGCAGTATAAACATCAATGGAATGCGAGAAAAAAATCTTGAACTTTTAGCTTACCTCGATACGTTTCAACCGCATATTGTGGCTATTCAGGAAACAAAAATTGACAGTTCACTTACCACATCTGAGCTTTTCCCTGAAACTTGTCAGTTCTGTGTCTATAGAAAAGATAGGAACTCTCATGGCGGTGTCTCATTCACAGAGACATCCCTAACATGCCTTTCATGGAACTAGAAAATGACACCGAATCGGTTTGGGTTAAGGTTTTTGTAAATACAACCTCTCAACTTATTTATTTTCACTGTAGCTGGTGTTGTGCCGTGTGGCGGCCGTAAAACGTCTCCCCGTACATCATCATAGTGCAGATTATATTTTCGGGTCCTTTGGGATCATTGAGTTCATTTGGTATCATTTTGAAAATAGAGTTCTGCTTAAGCCGGTGCTAGAGGGCGTTGCCGGTGTTGCATATTTCAGTACTGGTCATGAACAGACTCAATAAAACCGAGGCTGCTATTTTCGTTTAGTTGGTGTATTCCTTGCTTCCAAAGGATCTAACTTCAGAACTTATTCTCAAGTTGGTATCGACCACTAAATGGTACGGTCGAAAACTTCCAGTTGTTAAAAGATCAATTGGATTGCATTAAACCGCAGCACAAGGGTAAAACTCCCGGCTGTATATGTTCTAGGTGACTTCAGCTGCAGAGACACTGTTTGGCCCGACAGGCTCAGCAAACAAGGCACAATGCTGAGTCAGTCCGGAGGACAAATATTAATTGACATTATGAACGACATTGCCTTCTCTTCTATTTTAGAACAAATTGTTAATTTCCTCACTTGTGATAAGAACACATTGGATCTGATCCTTTCGACTTTGCCAGAACAGTTTGAAGATATTCAGTCTCCAGATAAACTTAGTGATCACGATATTGCCTCCGGATAATTAAAAATTCACATTCCACCAATAAAGAAACCTCGGAGAAAGGTAAACTCTTATCAAAAAGGTGACTATGAAACTATGAGAAAGGATGCGCTCAGATTTGCAAGGGAGAAATACTTTAAATGTCATTTAGATGCTCGGTCTGTCCAGGAGAACTTCGATTTTCTAATTTCTTTCATTCATGCTTCGGCCGAAAATCATATCCCCTCAAAAACTAGTAGGTCTGTATCTTGGATCACACCAGAGATAAGAAGAAAAATTCGCAGAAGGAATTAAATTCATGCAAAGGCAAAAGGGAAGGGAAGTGGTAAACTCCGAACAAAATTTGAAAACTTGAGACTTGAAATCAAAATAGAAGTGAAGGCAATGATCAGGAATCGATACAATTAATCCACAGCTCCCATCAGAGACACCAAAGGAAAAGAAGCAGAAACATGAAACAACTAGATCCTAATGGAAACATCAATAGCTGAAAGCCAAAATAACAGTTACTTTCCCACAAAATGGCCAATAGGCTATCCAAAACAAAACAACACAAGCGATAAACACAATCTAAAAGACAAACCATAACAAAAATAAACCTCGACAGAAGAACCGCCTTGGAACGGTCAGTGAAACGATTTCCACCTGGGGGGAGGGGGGGGGTGTTAAATCGATTTTTACGTGGTCACAATCCTCGTCCTTATTTCCGTCGCGATTGCATTTATATATTTTTTCTGAATTTATATACAAAGTCACCATGAAATTCGGGTTCCGATAGACCTTGCTGCAGAAGAGATTTAAGTCCAACATTGAATTTTTAAATTAAATCGGAATGATGTCTATAAAATTTTGAAAAGGCTTTGCGTAGTTTATGATAAATAGAAGTGGGGGGGCAGTGATCAGGATTCGATACAATCAACCCACAGCTCCCATCAGAGACACCAAAGGGAAAGACACACAAACATGAAACAACAGACCCTAATGGAAACACCAACAGGAGAACGCCAAAAGGACAGTTACTTTCCCACAAAATGGCCAACAGGCTATCCAAAATAAAATAACATAAGTGACACAAACACCCAAAGACAAACCATAACAAAAATAAACCAAAAATAAAAGATTTATCTAAATAAACAACAACATGATTTGTATGTGAATAACTTGATAGGTGATGTAAAGGCAACTCCCAGAGTCTTCTATAGATATATCAATAGCTATTAGAAAGACAGGCAAGGAATCCTCCCCTTAATATGGCAAGGAATCCTCCCCTTAATAAAAAAGATGGGAACGGGATTGCCGAATTAGACTCCGAAAGGGCAAAGGAACAAGTCGGTCACTTCAACGGTGCGTTTAATAAAACTTAGTCTATCGAGGTTTCATTGAATGGATGATCGGCCCCATTCATGGATAATATTGTTGTGTCAGATGCAGGAGTGATCAAGATATTTCAAGGCTGACAACTTTGCTTCCCTCGGTAATTGCACGCTGGTGGCTGTTTACTAAAACATCATGGTCCACTTGTATGTACATAAACTTTTGTCAGACAGACAACATGCATTTAGGAAAAGGCATAGTTGTGAAACTCAGCTGAGCACAGTTATTAATGACTGGGCAAAAATCTTGGACAAAGGGGGACAAGTGGACATACAATTAGTCCGCACTTCGAGAGGGCTTTTGACACCCCACCTCATGAACTTAGATCTAAGTTATTTGGTTACAGATTTGGGGGAAGACTCTCTTTGGGTGTTTGTGTCGCTCATATTATTTTATATTGGATAGCCTATTGGCCATTTTGTGGGAAAGTAACTGTCCTTTTGGCTTTCCGCTGTTGGAGTCTGTTGTTTCATGTTTGTGTTTCTTTCCCTTTGGTGTCTCTGATGGGAGCTGTGGGTTAATTGTATCGATTCCTGATCAATGCCTCCACTTCTATTTTTCTCAAATGGATAGATTCCTTTCTTTGCCCTGAAAACAGTGCGTTGTTGTTAATGGTGAATCTTCGGAATGGGCACCAGTTTTGTCTGGATTCCCACAGGGGACTGTTCTTCATCCACTATTGTTCTCCCAGTGCATCAATGATATTTCCACTGACATTGACTCAGAAATAAGATTGTTCGCAGACGACTGCGTTTACTACCGGAATATTAGAGATACAGATGTCTCACCGAAACTTCAGCATGACATAGATAGATTAGGATGTTGGGCATGAAAATGCGGCATGAGATTTCAGCCAGTTAAATGCAATATTATGCAGATAACTAGGAAGAGATCTAATAAAATTGCGGCTTCTTACACCTTAGAGGGAACGGTCTTCGAGAATGTGAACTCCATTAAATACCTTGGTGTGACATTCACACACAGCTTGAGATGGAATACTCATATTAGCAACATGTGTACTAAGGCAAATAGAAAAATAGAAGTGGAGGCAATGATCAGGAATCGATACAATTAACCCACAGCCCCCATCAGAGACACCAAAGGTAAAGAAATACAAACATGAAACAGCAGACCCATCTGCCACATCAATTGCGGAAAGCCAAAAGGACGGTTACTTTACCACAAAATGGCCAATAGGCTATCCAAAATAAAATAATATAAGCGACACAAACACCCAAAGACAAACAGTAACAAAAATAAACCGTGATAGAAGAACCGCCTTGGAGCGGTCAGCGGAAACGAATTCCACTGGGGGCTTAAATACGTGGCCACAATCCTCGCCCTTACTTCCGGCGCGATTAAGACAAATAATTTGTTCAGTCCGTATGAAGGCCTCCTAACTCAACAGTGCAACATCTCCGTGAACACAAAAATCAAACAACCACAGAGATGAAACAACGGTAAGGGCTCGACAGCAAGAAACCACTGAAATGCTGGAGCAAAAAAAAAAAAACAGTTAGACTCCGATGGGCCCGACCAGGGACCGGGCATGAAGTACCAACCAACATAAGCTTTTGCGCTGGAACCGTCATAGAATCTGAGGCCTGGCCCACCGGCGTTCAAATAAAGAGGGAAGCAAAGTTGTCAACCGTGATTGGGTAAACTACCATGCATGCAGTCTGTCGTATAACATTTATGTTGTACGCGTAGTTTATGGTACCGATAATCCTGATTAAGAAGTATAGCCGTTAACAATTTATTGTTAAATTAAATGTCGCTTGTTCAATGAACAATTAAATGAACAATTAAATGATCGATTGTTTTCCTGAGGCGAAATCTTCATCAGTGCCCTCAGGATGTAAAAGAGGCAGCATATAAAGGTCTTGTTCGCCCAATCTTGGAATATGGTAGTTGTATCTGGAACCCCAGTGGAGTGGTCCTTGACGAAGAAATTGAGAAAGTTCAGAATAGAGCTGCTAGATTTGTACTTAATATATCTCTAATATATTAAGCTCTAAAACATAGATTGTGGGCACCCGTTAGAACCGCCTCGTTTAACAGACTTGTAAAGGTACTGCATCTGTTGTCGGTATTTACTGACAAGCTATATCATGCAGATATATTAAGCTCTTAAACATAGACTGTGGGGTACCGTTTAGAACCGCCTCGATGTACAGACTTGTGAACGCAATGACGCTCCTGTCGGTACTTGCTGACAAGAATAGAAGTGATATAATGCATAAAGATATTCTTTGAAACGAAGCATGTGGGTACCCGTCAGTAGCGCATCGATGTACAGACTTGTGAACGTAATTCGTCTCTTGTCGGTATTTATCGACAAGAAGAGGAGCTACATCATGCAAATATCATTGCCTCCACTTTGATTTTACCGACAAGAAGAGGAGCTTCATCATGGGGATATATTCAGCTCTAAAACATAGATTGTGGGTACCCGTTAGAACCGCCTCGCTTTACAGAGTTGTGAACGCAATGACCCTCTTGTCGGTATTTGCTGATAAGGAAAGAAGTGATATCATGTATAAATGACATTCTCTAAAGCGAAGCTTGTGGGAACCCGTTAAAATCGCATGGATGTACACACGTGTGGACGTAATGAATCTCTTGTCGGTATTTAACGACAAGAAGAGGCGCTACATCATGTAGATATATTATGCTCTAAAATATAGATTGTGGGTACCCGTTAGAACCGCTATAATATTCTCTAAAACGTAGATTGTGGGTTTGTTTGTTTGTTTGGTTGGTTGATTTTAGGTTTAACGCTCAATAATGTATAGGTCATTTCGGGGTCTCGTTGCTTCCAATTTTGTGGGACTTTTACTAGATGTTATGAGCCGTCTCATTCATTCGGATTTACACAATTCAGAGAAATATCTTGACCGGTCGATACGGTTCCAAATACAAAATCAATTACAAGATGGCAAACAGTGTAGACCCAGATGAAATATCTTTGTCGGTCTGTTGGGTAGAATATATTAGAAATGCAGATCTCTCTCTCTCTCTCTCTCTCTCTCTCTCTCTCTCTCTCTCTCTCTCTCTCTCTCTCTCTCTCTCTCTCTCTCTCTCTCTCTCTCATCTGCATGACATAGTCCATTCTTTCAAAGTAGAAGTAAAACAAAGACCAGGAATTGATACAATTAACTTACTCCATCCATAAAAGACACCAAAGGGAAAGAAATACAAACATTAAGCGACCAGACCATAATGGAAACCTAAACAAAGGAAGGCCATATGGACAGTTACTTTCCCACAAAATGGCCATATGGCCATCCAAAATTAAAAGACACAAGTGATACACACAGCAAGCAACAAACAATAACATAAATAAATCGCCACGGAAGAGCCGCCTTGGAACGGTCAGTGGAAGATTTCCACTGGGGGGCTTAAATCGATTTTACGTGGCCACAATCCTCGCCCTTACTTCCGTCGCGATTTAGACAAATAATTTGTTCAGTCCGCATGAAGGCCTCCTAACTCATCAGTGCAACATCTGCGTGAACACATAAATCAAAGAACCACAGAGGTGAGACAACGGTGAGGACTCGACAGCAAGAAACCACTGAAATGCTGGAGCAAAAGAAAACCAACAGTTAGATTTCAAAACAATTATTTTTCTGAAGATATTTTGTGGTATTTTCTGTTTTTATCCGCCAAATATAGGCTGATTAGGCTCTGAGAACTCCTTGGAACAGCCTCATTGAGGTTGCGTTATGACGAGTGACAGCGCTAAGACCATGTTAAATCCATTTTCCCTTTTACACTTTTAATACTGGCAAAAAAAGATAACGTTTTTAGTCAGTAAAAAATATGTGCATGCGAGTTGGTCCGTCGATTGTTTGTTTGAACAGTAGGGCTTGAGATGTCATTTCATCCCAATGCCGTTAAACGTCCCGCAGAGAATTTACCGACAAGAGAATTGATTTTTTCTCTTTATACATGTAAATCACATTCGCTCAGGATTTACACCTAATGACGGAACTGTTGCTTGCTATAATTACCGACAAGAGAATTTACCGGCAAGAGAATTGAAGTTTTGTTTTTGTTTTTTTCATTCATAATCACATTCGCTCATGATGCAAGTTCGTAGCTGACATCTAAGGGTGGAACTGCTGTTTGTTATAAATACCGACAAGGGAATTTACCGACAAGAGAATTTACGGTCAAGAAAATGTAGACAGCTTTATTAAAATGTGAAATTGACCAAGTAAATACATATATTTTTTTTTCTAAATTAATCACATTTGCTCGTGAACTAGCTGGCAGTAAGTGACGGGACTGCTGCGGCTGTAATTAATACCCGAAAAGAGAATTTACTGACACAGGAGAATGTAGCTAACTATTCCAGAATTATTTCTGATATGTTTGCCAATAGAAAGCCATAGGAAGACTTCCAAAATCTCGGACATACCCTTCCCGGCATTTACACCTTTTTTTCGTTCGGGTCGATGGGCATGATGGGCGAAGCTTGCTTACCAAGTAATGCTTAATATTCGCGGACGCCTGATTACACTCTTCTGGAGTCCATGTCTGTTGATCCGAACATTGATATTTGCCATTTTGTCTATGGATTTACGATTTTGGATTAACGTTTTGGTACTAGGACCTAAACTACTTTATTCCAATGCGAAAGTGACCATGTAAGAAATTTAAGGTCACATGTGAGACGCCAAGTTCTGCAACGTAACGTCAGGTGGTTTTTCTCCGGGTACTCCGGTTTTCGCCGACCTCTGATTAACGATCGTCTTAATATGAGTGAAATAATCTTGAAATGACCATAAAACCAAACAAAAACTTAATGATTTTTTTCTGAGTTAATGAGTTCTGAGTTCTGAGTTGCCGGGTCTTGTCCATCATCCGTTTCGGTTTCATAACATTGGGGTTGAGACACACTGATGAAGATTAAATATAAGAAAGGCCTCTGTGTCACTAAATTTGGTATAGTTACGCATTAATTAATTACATTTGCGTAGGATGCATGTGAACTCAGGGATGACATTAAGTGACGGGTCTGCTGTGGCTATAAATACCGGCAAGAGAATTTACCGATAAGAGAATTTACCGACAAGAGACTTTACCGCGAAGAGACTGTTGACAGCTTTGTTCCAAGGCGAATGAGTCCATGTAAAATACTTAGTTTTTTTTTTAATTTATCACGTTTGCTCATGATGAACAAACATACACCTAGTGAAGAAACTGCTGTTTGCCATATGATAAATACCGACATGAGAATTTAGCGACACGAGACTTGATAGCTCAGTGGTTAGTGCACTTGCATCTGATGTTAGAGATCCCGGGTTCGATCCCCGGCAACGGCGATAAAATTTCGGTGTCCGAACACGCACCATTGGCATCATTTGCGGGATGAATTTCATAAAGTGCACCGTCCTTGCCCCCTTTGCAGGGAGAGTCATGCCCTGTGCAGGATAAAGACCCCTATACTGTAATTACATGATTACTGTGTAGGCTTCCATCCTGCAAACCTGGTGTGTATGTAATGTACACCTGCGAATAATGGTCAGATGTGACCGATCGCAGTATAAGAAGAAAGAAAGAAAGAAAGAAAGAAAGAAAGAAAGAAAGAAAGAAAGAAAGAAAGAAAGAAAGAAAGAAAGAAAGAAAGAAAGAAAGACTTTACCGTCAAGAAATAACGTGGACAGCTTTATGCAAGGTAAAAGTGACAATTTTAAATACCTAAAGTGTTTTTCTCTGAATTAATCAAGTGCTTATTCATATTTTGGAGTGACACAGCTATCATATACGTAGGCTTCCTGTTTAAAATATAGTTATAAGCTGTTTAGATTAAGTGCTCCTGGGAAATTCTTCTTGTCGGTATTTGGTAGGCTATATGGCTTCAATTATGTGTTTCAGCCTCTCATGAATGTATCAAAAATGATCTAATCACATCGAAATAGCGTGGTAGCTCAGTGGTTAGCGCACTTGCCTCTGATGCTAGAGGTCCCGGATTCGATCCCCGGCAGCGGCGATAAAATTTCGGTATCGGAACACGCTCCATTGGAATCATATGCAGCGATGAATGTCATAAAGTGCACCGTCCCTCGGATCGGGCGTTAGCTGGAGGCCCCCTGTGCAGGTAGAGTTATGCCCTGTGTAGGTTAAAGACCCCTACCATAATTACATGATTACTGTGTAGGATTTCATCCTGCAAACCTGCTGTGTATGTAATGTACACCTGTGAGTAATGGCCAGAAGTGTCCGATCGCAGTATAAGTAGAAAGAAAGAAAAAAATATATCAAAATTGGTTTAAATTATCATTTTGAATTATATTTTGCAATAAATAAAAAGAAAAGCTTCTCGGTTCTTGACTGTTCTTGTCGGTTCTTGACGGTTCTTGTCTGCAAATAGGGGGACCCTCCTGGTGTATGAGAAGTAGTTCGATCACGAACCATGGTTAACCAGTGGTTAACCAAAGTGTGATCGAACTCAGTCTGGTAGCATGGCGGGAAAGTCGTGGTCCAACCAGACTAAAGCGTTGGTTTCTCTGGTAAACAGAGTACAAGATGGCGGCGAAAGGTAAGAAAATCTGTTGGCCCAAGGAAAATACACATTTTAAGTGTTGTTAAAGCATGTTTATTTGTAAAAAGATGTAAAATATGCACAATAT
Source organism: Lucinisca nassula (assembly GCA_963580285.1). NCBI lineage: Eukaryota > Metazoa > Mollusca > Bivalvia > Lucinida > Lucinidae > Lucinisca > Lucinisca nassula. The sequence continues at coordinate 101,669,575 of OY757024.1, read as the reverse complement.
GAAAGATAGAATCGGCAATGCTATTTCTACAGTGTTAAAAATGATGATCTTCCCCATCGTCCAAAAATTCCAATCGTGATATGGGGCCGCCATGTTTGTTTACCAAAGGTCTACCAGAGGTCGTTCGATCACACCGGTGAAAGAACTTGCGCAGTTTGACTTCCGCTACCATAGTATGGTCGATGATCGAACTGTCTCTGAATGTCATTTGACGTGTCACCAGTATGGTGGCATATTTCTGCCACGAGGTAGCTACAAAGCTATCGCGATAATATAAAAAGTATCTCGATAATTTTGAGTTTCCTTCCAGATAACGTAAAATTTTATCTCAAAAATTTTAAAAATTACTATCTCGCTGGTAACAGTACCCAGAGCTGCCACGAATAGCTAGATAACTATCGCGATAATTAAAAAATATCGCGAAACTGACAAGTTTATGTACACAATTTTGATTTTCCCGAAAATATTATCGCGATAATTTAAACTATTTTCTTGGTATTTCCGCCATTTTATTAGCCTGTTATCTATAAATAGAAATCTAACTTTTGGAATACATTTGTTGATACTGTACACATGTATGCGTTAAACTACACCAGAGAGAGATGGAGTCGAGGTTAACAAAAGATGGGACGGTCTGTCTTGTTGTCTCTACACTTCTCGAAAGGGGGTGGTTTGGGGCGAAACGACTAGGGTTTTGGGACTAAACGATATGGGTGAGAAACAGAGGCGAAATGAACAGAAGTACGTGACATCGGCCAGGGGTAAACGTCTTGGGTCGAAACGACTTGTTACCATACAGGTTACGGAGCGGCACCGCTGTTTAGCCATTCACTTTTGGCGGATGATCTGTTTATATATATCAGAATTTAAATGGCGAAAATATCGTGATAACAATTCACATTATCGCGATAATATTTTCAGGAAACTTGAGAATTTTCGCGATAAGTTTTGACATTATCACGATAGTTATCTAGCTACCTCGTGGCAGTCAGAATCAGAATCAGAAGTGCTACTGGTGACACGTCAAATGACATTCATACACCAGGACCTGTGATGTGGGAATTTAGTCCCTAGCTCTAACCAAAGAGGTAAATTTAGCTACACAATCATCAGCACCTTCAGCTGTCGAAATAATCGAATCGGGAAGGGCATTCCAATCTCTAATGGTTCTGGGGAAGAATGACTCTTTATAAATGTCAGTTCTTGCGCTAAGGGTATGAAACGCCAACGAATGGTGATTTCTACAGTGTCTAGCTGGGGGAACAAGGTCATCTGTTGGAATGCTGGCAGCACCCTTTAGACCTTTGTATAAAAGGATTAGCCTACTGTCTTTTCTCCTTTTCTTGAGAGACTCCCATTTTAATTTTCCAAGTATTCCAGTCATGCTCCCAGTTTCAAAGCAGTAATTGCCTATTACAAATCTAGCAGCTCTATTCTGAACTTTCTCAATTTCATCGTTAAGGACCACTCCACTAGGGTCCCAGATACAACTACCATATTCCAAGATTGGGCGAACAAGACCTTTATATGCTGCCTCTTTTACATCCTGAGGGCACTGATGAAGATTTCGCCTCAGGAAACCAAGTGTTCTATTTGCCTTAGTACACATGTTGCTAATATGAGTATTCCATCTCAAGTTGTGTGAGATTGTCACTCCAAGGTATTTAATGGAGTCCACATTCTCGAGGACCGTCCCCTCTAAGGTGTAAGAAGCCTCAACTTTATTATATCTCTTCCTAGTTATCTGCATAATATTGCATTTAACTGGCTGAAATCTCACGCCCCATTTACGTGCCCAATATCCTAATCTATCTATGTCAGCCTGAAGTTTCAATGAGTCATCTGTATCTATAATTTCCCGGTAACAAACACAGTCATCTGCGAACAGTCTTATTTCTGAGTCAATGTCGGTGGAAATATCATTGATGTACAGGGAGAACAAAAGTGGACCAAGAACGGTCCCTTGCGGGACTCCAGACAAAACTGGAGCCCACTCCGAAGATTCACCATTAACAACAACCTGCTGTTTTCTGTAGCAAAGAAAGGAATCTATCCATTTGAGGGTCTTTCCCCCAATTCCATAACCAAATAACTTAGATTTAAGTAGTTAATGAGGAGGGGTGTCAAAAGCCTTCTCGAAGTCCAGAATAAATGTGTCCACCTGTCCCCCTTTGTCCAAGATTTTTGCCCAGTCATTAATAACTGTGTTTAGCTGAGTTTCACAACTGTGCCTTTTCCTAAATGCATGTTGTCTGTCTGACAAATGTGTATGTTCGTCCAAGTGGGCCATGATGTTTGAGCAGACTATATGTTCCAGCAATTTACACAGAACAAAAGTCAGAGACACAGGGCGATAATTACGGGCAAGAGCCCCATCTCCTTTTTTGAAGAGTGGACAGATGTTAGCTAAAAGCCAACTGCTAAGGCAGTTCTGGGCACTATCGCGAGAAAAGCAAGATAATAATTTCAAATTTATCGTGATAAAATTTTCTGGTATCTGACAGAAAACTAAAAAAAATATCGCGATACTTTCCTAAATTATCGTGATAGTTATCTAGCTATCTCGTGGCAGAAATATACCACCATACACCAGTAACACCTAGTCTCATCGAATCCGAGTCGTTTCGCCACCCTAGTCGTTTCTCCCACTTTCCAAGGTAAAACTAAATTCCGCTATAAAACTTTCATTCACCTGTAACAGCACAGAGGTGAGAAGAGGCAAATATTAAATAGCATCATCACCCACTCACGTCAACCTAAGGATAAATTATCCTTTGTTATCGGACCTTAAAAGTGGCCATTCGGGGGAGTTGTGACTCGAACTTGTTACATTAAAAATACTGAGGTTGTTTTCGTCAAACAATTTTCGTCATTGTAAACAATCACATTATATTGCATAGACATGTTACGGTAAGGAAGTTTTTCGGCGATAACATTCAAGTCAAAGGAAAAATGGTCACTTTCTCGTCATTGTTTTATTGAGTTTTGGAGTTTACGAGAGTGTTCATTATTCTTTCTTATTTACATCTAATAAATGTGAGGCTTCTTACACTTTAGAGGAACTGGTCCTCGAAAATGTGAATTCCATTAAATACCTTGGTGTGACAATCACTCACGATTTGAGGTGGAATACACACATTAGCAACATGTGTACAAAGGCGAATAGAACACTTGGTTTCCTGAGGCGAAATCTTCATCAGTGTCCTCAGGATGTGAAAGAGACAGCATACAGGGGATTTGTTCGCCCAATCTTGGAATATGGTAGTTGCATCTAGGACCCAAGCGGAGTGGTCCTTAATGAAGAAATTGAAAAAGTTCAGAATATAGCTGCTAGATTTGTAACTGGAAATTACTGCTTTGAAACTGGGAGCATGACTGGAATTCTAGGAAAATTAAGATGGGAGTCTCTCGAGAAAAGGAGAAGAGACAGTAGGCTCATACTCGGTCTAAAGGGTGCTGCCAGCATTCCAACAGATGACATTGATCCCCCGGCTATGCACTGTAGAAAGCACCATTCAATGACATTTCAGACCCTTGCTGCAAGAACGGACATTTATGAAGAATCGTTCTTCCCCCAAACCATTAGAGACTGGAATGCCCTTCCCGATTCGATTATTTCGACGGCTGAAGGTGCTGAGGATTGTGTAGCTAAGTTTATCTCTTTGGTTAGAGCTAGGGACTAACTTCCAATATCACAGGTCCTGGTGTATGAATGTCATTTGACGTGTCACCATTAACCATTCTGATTCTGATTCTGATTCAAAGGCATAGATTGTGGGTACTCGTTAGAACCGCCTCAATATGGCGGCTGTAGCGAGTACCCACAACCTATGTTTGCAGTATAAAGCTTCACGGATTTGAGTCTGGTCTAAAAAAATGTAATAACAGAAACAGAGTACAATTTAAAGAAAAGAAAGAAAGAAGGAAAACACCAACATAAATAAATAAACACGAACGTGTAGCTTGACTGATATCTCGCTCGACCTGGAAAGCACAACAAACTAAACGTGGAAAATATTCAAGAGAGTCGAGCGTCATGAGCAATTTGTGAGATCAGACAACATTAAATGCCTAAATCGCTATACAATAAACATAACAAATAAATAAATTTATATTTGAATATAGAGCACGTGTTTTCCATCCTCACTATTAATCGTTGCTCGCCGACACTGTTAACTATCCATTAACCGACCAATTTAAAACAAAACTGGTTATGGTGATAAAGAGATAATTAAAGATATTTATCTTTATAAAGAGCACGTGTTTTTACACCTGATCACTAATCATATTAATTGCGTGAATAATGAGTCAAATGAGTCAAACCAAATAAATAATGTGATTGGTGGTATTGATCAAAACGGTTCCGGGTCATTTCGGCCCATAACAAAATCGGCCCATGTCAAAATCGGCCCATGACAAAATCGGCCCATAGCAATTTCGGCCCATAAATGAAATTAATAGTTTAAGCATATTTTATTGCTAGAGACAGAGCAAAGGGGTCGGGCGACAAGTTCTCACAACATTAGTTACGGCCCTTCCCCTACATTGTACAAACATTGTAACTCACATGACAATGAAATTACGCATAGAAATACAATTATTTTTCTAGACGAACGGTGTTTTTTGCGTTCTAAATATTATAACCCTACCGAGCTATTTGATGGTGGTTATCTATAGTGACCATCAATATGCACCGCCTGATTAAATGTGTTCAAGTAGCTCGGTAGCATTAAAGCGATTAGTCATTTGAAATATACATGATAACAAAATTAAAAACATGTACAAATAAGAATAATTAAAAAATGACCAAGAAAATAATGAGGCGTGTGTGCATGAGTTTGTGAGTTTGTGTGTGTGCGTGTGTGCACGCGTGTGTGTGCATGTGTTAAATAGATTTGTCAGGAGTCCACTCCGCCAGACTTATGGAAAGGCTCTTGAAGAGTGCTACGTTAATTAAATATATAACTTTTGGGAAAGTAACTGTCCTTATGGCCTTCCTTTGTTTAGGTTTCCATTATGGTCTGGTCGCTTAATGTTTGTATTTCTTTCCCTTTGGTGTCTTTGGTGGGTGGAGTAAGTTAACTGTATCGATTCCTGATCTTTGTTTTACTTCTACTTTGTACTACCTTCGAATCTTATGGGTTGTTTGCGAATCTTCTTGACCCTTTGATAAAACTTTGAACTGCGAAAAAAAGTGTTGAATTCTGTTTGCTACTTAAGCTGGCATCACCAAAAAGAAGCTTGTCAATGTTTAATGGATGGAAGGCATGTGTAGCTCGGAACAAATGTAAACGGCAATCCGTGTAGCTTGCAGAATGGAAAAAGTAATGTGTTGCATCTTCCACTGCAGTATTGCAACTGCACATGGGGCTTGGGCAGAGATGAGTGACATATAGAACATATTTCAAGTTACTGCAATTATTACGAATTCGAGCATGTTGCACTGATAGGTATCTATCGCCATTCAGGAAATACGACGGACTTTTGGCGTTATTTAATCGCAGTCTTTTAATGCTGTTTTTAAACCTAGAGAGACTGTCAGCAGACCGGGTGTCATTATTAAGCGAATTCCACAATGACACTGAAGAAGGTATACAAGATTTTCTTGAAATTTCAGTACGTGTAGCGGGAGTTACTAGATTATTGTTATTTCTTAGTTGGTATGGATTAGTTTCTCTAACAACGGGAGGAATAATATCTTGAGTATAGTCAGGAGAAAGCCCATTGACTGCCTTGTATCATCTTCGCGAGCCAAGGGTACTAAGTCCACTACATGCGTAAGGAACGTAGTGGACTTAGTACACTTGGCTCGCGAAGATGGCCTTGTATATAAAGGATAATTTCTACTCGTGTCTTCTTTCAGACAGTGGTACCCATCCACATTCACTATATAATTTGTCTAGTGAGACAGACCTGGAAATTAATGCAGTTATATGGGCCAAATATCAGCCAAAATAAAAAATGAAAGATATATATAGTTATTTTATGATAAAATACATGTATATACAATTTATTACTTCCCCCCTTTACACCACTCGACATTCTTATCATTACGCCACAGATGCGATTTTTTTACTTTGTAATGGAATATATGAAAAAGAAAAAAAATATAAAAGGGGGTGTTTTTATTTAGAAAAAAAATGTATATTTATGAACTTGGAATTTGAAGTTCTGGGGACATTATTCATTTATTTATTTATTTTTGGCACGTGTCGGTATGCAGATCAATAATAATTATTACTTAATGTTGTTACCTTTATTGACACGTGCCGTAAAGTAACAACAGAACGATTATTATGTTACTCAAACCTGTCCTTATTGGGGCACGTGCCAATCAACCAAAAGTTAATGTCTCTAATGCGTGTCTTTTATTCTCTCTTTATCATAAAAAACAATCAAATTTAAGTTCGTGCGCATTGATACGCACAACTGACTGCCGTGACAATTACAGCCTTAAATAAAACATCATAGCAATCTGTCGAATTGATGGGTCCGAGTCGGGACCCGGCAGATGTTAATGCACGAAATGAAGATTTAATATTAACTTCACAAACTAAACATATTTTTCACTTTATCCCATTTTTCGAGTCTGTTATTTTCGTTTATTTGGTGTATTCTTTGCTTCCAAAGGATCTAACTATTCAGAACTTATTTATCTTCACTGCAGCTGGTGCTGTGACGTGTGGCGGCCGTAAAAAGTCTCCCCGTACATCCATCACAGTGCAGATTATATTTTCTGGTCCTTTGGGATCATTGGGTTAATGTTTGGGATCATTGGCTTAATGTTTGTATTTCTTTCCCTTTGGTGTCTTTTATGGGTGGAGTAAGTTAATTGTATCAATTCCTGATCTTTGTTTTACTTCTACTTCACTTAGAATCATTTTGAAAATAGAGTTCTGCTTAAGCCGGTGCTAGAGGGCGTGGCCGGTGTTGCACATTTCAGTACTGGTCATGAACAGACTCAATAAAAAAAAAAAAAAAAGATAAAGAAGCTTTATTTAACGTCGCATATCCGAAACAAATAACATAAGCTCTGTAGAGCTTTAATTGCGACAAACAAAGTATCCTTTAACAAATACTTACCTGCCTTCATTTATCTTCCTAGGACTACCCCTGATAATGCGAGCGTCAGCCAAGAGAGCTCCTAGTACCATTTTTCACGCCTTTGGTATGGCGCGGCCGGGGTTCGAACCCGCGACCTCCCATTCCCGAAGCGGACGCTCTACCACTGAGCTATCGGGGCTGCTATTTTCGTTTATTTGGTGTATTCTTTGCTTCCAAAGGATCTAACTATTCAGAACTTATTTACATGCTACTGATTTGGTCGTGCAAGCAAACCAGTTTTATGCAAACATACTAATTATACCATCATTACAATGGTGGACCGTAATTTCTATGGGCCGATTTTGTTAAGGGGCGATTTTGTCATGGGCCGATTTTGCTATGGGCTGAATTGTCCAGGGACCGATCAAAACCGGTAATACTTATCATCAATCCTAATTAACGTTTCTATTCAAACTACATGTTCTTTTTCTTGTCCCCTCCCCCTCTCTCTCATTGATTAAGGGTTTGGATTAAAACAGGTTACGCTTCTCATAATTCCTTTCCTAATTTACATTGTCATTTAAAGTATATGTTCTTCGAACCAGTCTCTCTCTCTCTCTCTCTCTCTCTCTCTCTCTCTCTCTCTCTCTCTCTCTCTCTCTCTCTCTCTCTCTCTCTCTGTCTGTCTCAGAGTTCATACATCTTTTACACAAAACAACCAGGGTAAAATGGTTTGAGGGCGAATCGACTAGGATTTGGGGGCGGAACGACTAGGGGCCAAAATAGGGGACGAAACAACGGCATAAGTTTAATTTGTAGGTCCAATGTGGTCTTCGTACCTTTATAGTGGTCCAAAGTAGATAAAATTGGTATCAAAATAAACATGGGCATCTTATCTCCACAATGAGACCTATTATCCTTTTCTAAACCATGTACTTTTTGCACCAGGGCAACTCAAATACCACTAGGGTCAGTCACATTTTGATCTATCTGGATCGCGATATATTTTAGCAGTTTTTGACTTCGTTCACTGTGCCACAGATACGGAGAGTGAAAACCCGGCTTCAGTTATGAGCAGTAATCATTTGAATGTCATAAAATTGCTTTCTTACCAACATACATTGCAAACTCATATCATAAAACTGTGATTTCCAGACTTCATTAGAACGACAGCCATTTTCACGCACTTGGTGACTTGTTTACATAAAGCGCCTCAATGACGTGGAATGACGTGACAAAATTAAAGCGACCTCTGATAATGGCGCGAAATTTAAGGGACGTAACTACGTAAAACGATGTTTTTTGTTCTTCGTTCTATTCTAGAGAAGACTGTAAAATCTTCTGAATGCGCGAGATAAGAGCATCCAAATTATTTCCGCCACGTATTACAGTAAATTGTTATTAGCGTCCGATGAATACAGATTTTTTTACCTCAACAGGATTGTCAGGATGGACTGGTTTTTGGTCGATTGTAAGAAGGACGGCGGTGTATCATTTTGAGAATGCTTACAGTAACTTACTCATTTGCATGCCGCATGCTAAAACTATATTCAGCCAAGAAATTCCACAAACGTTCATTTTTCTGTTTAATATTTTGTATTTTATTATTTTTCAAACATTAACTTAGGAGTTATTCTTTAGTTGCATCTTACATCTTTATTTTAATAAATAACCAATGGTAAATCACGAGGAAGACAACAACAAAAAAGAGGCTCCATTGGGGGTATTTGGATACTGTTTGGAGTGTGTAAAAATATATTAGTACATGCGATTTATTCCGTTAATGCTCTGTAATGGACCTATGTCTATAAAGTGACAAAAATGCGGCCTCAAATGCAAAAATATCAAATTTAGCCCAGGCTGAAAGAATGACAGAATACCAGCTGGCTGGAAGACTGGTCTCATCTCTATATAGGGATGAGACCACATTATTAAGGAAAATGATAAATTCATGGCAAATCTAAAAAATGTGGTCTCACTCCTATATAGAGAAGAAAATCTGGTCTCACCTGAAATAACATACTAAAAGTCTGGGCTGAAGGAATGTGGTCTCATCTCTATATAGGGATGGGACCACATTATTAAGGAAAATGATAAATTCATGGAAAATCTAAAAAATGTGGCCTCACTTCTGTATAGAGAAGAAAATGTGGTCTCACCTTAAATCACATACTAAAATCCTGGGCTGAAGAAATGTGGTCTCATCTCTTTATAGGGATGAGACCACATTATTTAGGAAAATGATAAATTCATGGCAAATCTAAAAAATGTGGTCCCACTCCCTATATAGAACAGAAAATGTGGTCTCACCCTAAATAACATACAAAAAGCCTGGGCTGGGACGAGACCACAATATTTAGGAAAATGATAAATTCATGGAGAAGAAAAAAGCCTGGGCTGAAGGATTGTGGTCTTAATAATTTGGTCACCCATTAAAAAAACTTAAGTTGATCCCTATTATTATTAGACACGCAACATACACGGAATGAATCTAATTTTGATAATGATTAGGGCCAAATTATTCTGTATGTTAATTAGGATATAACTGCGCATCCCTCTAAAATGAATCCAGAAATCCCATTGGTGGAAGCTAAAAATCTTGTTTTGCTTTAGAGTGCTTACAGCACCCTTCAAAAATTTATGAATGAATGGTCACGTTGTCTCTTTGATCCAAGTTAGTGGACGCTTGCATGTTCGTAACGCCCAGAGAGCTAAATTTTGCTTTAGATTGTAAAATGTAGACATTTTAAAGAATTTACCGTCATCATCAGATGAACAGTATCTCTAGTTAAGTATTTGGTTAAAGATAAAATGGAAATCACAATGAAATATAGTTGCCAAGTCATGCAAATAAGAGAAAAACAGTTGCTACCCCCTTGCACTAGAAAGCAAAATGGCGAAGCAGAAGCGGAAAAATTTCCATACCCTACCTCAGTTCATCCGATCCTAGCCAACCATCCTTCTGCCTAGGCTATCATTTTTCTTTGTGAAATTAGAGATGAGATATTGAAGTTTGTTTTAAGACCTTATTTGGTGTGATTCACCTTCTTATAAGGCAGGGGACCACATTGGACCTACAAATTAAACTTTTACCGAAACAACTAGGGGGAAACACCCAGGGAGTTAACTTATTGGGGGCGAAACGTCTTGTTTCCGTTTCAACGAACCCCGGATAAATTAGGTCAACAACGATGTTGGAACCCGTCCAATTAAAAAAAAAATATATATATATTATTTTATTTTTTGTAAAAATATTTTAAAATTATTTTAATTTTGTTTACTCTTATCTAAAATTATTCAAAAGAATTTAAATGTTTTTATTTTTTTTAACAAATGTAAACTTTTCACATTTGATCGAGAGTTCAGCTTTATTGACATCTTGCGCAGAATACACGGCCGTTGGAACAGAAAACCGAAAGTGATTTATTAGGGTTCTATAATTTGTCATTACAGATGATAGAAACATACGGAAAAGGATTCCTTTTAAGTGACAGTGTTTCTGTTTGCTAAGGTAATTCACAGTGTTTGGAATAACAACCACCGGCAGAACGCTATGTCGGCCATGTTTTCATATTTCAGCTCATCCCAGGCTCTCCTTTTTATTGCCTTGTCGCAATAATTGACCTTAGCTGTGACTATTTGGGCCACCATTTGTAGGGCTTCACCAAATCTGACATTCAAAGCCACCTCTGAGAATCCGCGTCATTTCGCCCGTGGATTGTTTCTCCAGGTCGTTTCGTCCGGAGTCGTTCTGCCCTGATTTAGGTTTGGGTCGTTTCGCCCTTATAAGGTGTCCTTTAGCCCATGAGTCGTTTCACCCGTGGGTCGTTTCATCCCAATCATATTTTAAAGGGAGTAACGGAAAGGATGGGTAAACGTAGAGATGACCGTTGGCATCATTTGCAGGGATGAATGTCATAAAGTGCACCGTCCTTCGGATCGGGACGTTAACTGGAGGCCCCCTGTGCAGGGAGAACCATCCCCTGTGCAGGTTAAAGAACCCTACCGTAATTACATGATTACTGTGTAGGCTTTCAGCCTGCAAAACTGGAGTGTATGTAATGTACACCGTCTGTGTCCCCTCCTGGGGTTAAGGCGAAACCGGAAGAAAGAAAGAAAGAAATGAATGAATGGATTTTTTGGTTGTTTGAGATTTTAACGTTGGGTTGGGTACGCATGCATGCAAGTGATTTATCTATCTTCTTGTACTAAGTCGGTCAAATTTGGCCATTACCTCAGTTGGGTGTGTAGCTAAATTTAGAATTTAGCTAGAAAAAAAAGAGAAGCTTTGTTTGTTTGATTTGAGGTTTAACGTTCCCGTCAACACCCGTGGAGCGCTTTGGTGCAGTGGTAGCGCATCGGATTAGTGATCAAGAGGTTGCGGGTTCGAGCCTCACGCTGATCAAAGTGTTGTGCCCTTGAGCAAGGCACTTAATCCACATTGCTTAAAAAAAAGAAAGAAAACAGAAAGTACTGGTAACCACCCAGGAAATCCTGCTCGTAATGCTCAGATGTGAGCGAGTAGCAGTAATAGGAGAAAAAAAAAGAGAAAAAAAACACTGTTAAGGTCATTTTGGAGACATTGCTTCCAATTTTGTGGGACTTTTACCCGACATTTGGATGAAATGACATCTCGAGCCCTAATGGTCAAGTTTATTTCTCAAGAGCTATAAGAGCTTCATTAATGATATGTGGTACAAACTTGTATCTGTGGATGGCAACTTAAATGCAAGCATCCATATTTGACCTTTACCTACTTTTCATGGTTCACTGACTTTGTAAAATATTGCGACCACCCTAGCGTTCACCCTAATGGTCAAATTTATTTCTCAAGAACTATAAGAGCTTTATTAATGATACTTGGTACAAACTTGTAACTGGGGATGGTAACTTAAATGCAAGCATCCATATTTGACCTTGACCTATATTTCATGGTTCACTGACTTTGTAAAATATTGCAACCACCCTTGCATTCACCCTATTGGTCAAGTTTATTTCTCAAGAACTATGAGAGCTTCATTAATGATATTTGGTACAAACTTTGAATCTGAGGATGGCAAATGAAATGCAAGCATCCATATTTGACCTTGACCTTAATTTCATGGTTCACTGACTTTGTAAAATATTGCGACCACCCTAGCATTCCCCCTAATGGTTAAGTTCATTTCTCAAGAATTATTAGAGCTTCATTAATGATACTTAGTACAAGCTTTGAATTTGAGAATGGAATCTTTTGTGCAAGCATCTATGGTTAACTTTGACCTACATGTCATGCTTCAATGACTTTGCTCCCCCACAGGCGCGACATAGCCTTCAGCGGAATTCTTGTTTTACTTTTGCATCGAAACGTAACTAGTTCAGGTTTTGCGGCGTATTGACATTAAGGTAAACAGTTAAGTTTAAATGTGATTTTTGTCGGGCCTGCTATGAGCGTGGCGCGATATAGGCGCCCGGATTTCCGTCCGTCCGTTTGGCAAGGCGTCAACATTTGCGAACACACTAGCGTTCATCCTAATGGTCAAGTTTATTTCTCAAGAACTATAAGAGCTTCATTAATGATATTTGGTACAAACTTGAATCTGGTAATGGAAACTTAAATGCAAGCATTCATATTTGACCTTGACCTAAATTTCACCGTTCGACTTTGTAAAATATTGCGACCACCCTAGCGTTCACCCTAATGGTCAAGTTTATTTCTCAAGAACTAAAAGAGTTTCATTAATTATACTTGGTACAAACTTGTATCTCTGGATGGCAACTTAAATGCAAGCATCCATATTTGACCTTGACCTACATTTTATGGTTCATTGACTTTGTAAAATATTGCGTTCAAGCTAATGGTCAAGTTTATTTCTCACAAACTATAAGAGCTTCTTTAATGATATTTGGTACAAACTTGAATCTGTGGATGGCAACTTAAATGCAATCCTTCAAATTTGACCTTGATCTAAATTTCATGGTTCACTGAATTTGTAAAATATTGCGACCACCCTAGCGTTCACCCTAATGGGTCAAGTTTATTTCTCAAGAATTATAAGAGCTTCATTAATGATACTTGGTCAGTGATTTTTTTAGGCATGCATCCTGCGTCCTGTATGCATAATTTCGCCAGAGGACACATAAAAATACCGTCGGCGGGTCCTGGGACGCATAAAAATTCTTGGATGAATGTACGCTTGCTTTATGAACTCTTACTTTCGTTTTCGGAATGCAAAAAACGGTGTTTAAGTACAATATTTGATAAAACCCAGAAGTCTGATATGGATTTAAACTGTTTGATAATTTATAAGGGTTCAATTATGACACTATTGTTAATCCCTGTCATACAATTGCCACCCTGTGGTTCGTGTCGATAAGGTGTGAAAATATGGTCAAGTTATGTCTCTAGTTTGCGTTTATTCGCCAATCATAAAATTTAATCCGCAATCAATGTGAAAATTATTTAATTGCTCCTAAATCGAGTTGCTATGACTATTCTACTATCTCGTGAATGGTTATGTTTTGGCGCCAAATAGCAGACGCTTGGTTGTTGTTGGTTATTGACACGGAGCTTACGGAAAGCGCTGTTTTCCACAACCATTTTGCTATCGAGAATTTTTTTACCTTTAACGTTTCCAAATAATTTTTTATGAAAGAGATACGCCCCATTAAGATATAACAGTGGACAGGTGTGGGGTTGCTGGGGTCCGATGACGTCATTTACCGATCGCATGCAGGAAAAATCTAGCGGCAGTTTGGATGCTGGGTTTCGATGTTTGCATTGAACTTGCTTGTTTATTTCGTTTAAAATCAGAGTTTAGGAATAATACTCACAAAAATCGGGCTTGCTTAGTAATGGAGATTGTTATATTACTCATGTGTAAGTAAAATTGAGTGGACAATTATTCAATTAATTAAGCGTTATTTATGTCGGGAATTGTTAAAGGATAGAGCATAACATGAGATGCATCGTATTTTCAGCTGACAAAAGTAAAAATAAAATGGTCCAAAAATAATTTGGAAGGGTAACCCGCACCCTGAACTTGGGCCTGTAAATTGAGGGAAAAAAACGCGGGTAATACACGCCTGAATACGGTATATACACAAGTTTAAATAAAAACTGAAAACGGGCAATGATCAGGAATTGCTACAATCAAGAATTCATGCATTCCAGACTACAAGACTTACTTTAGGGTGCAAAAGAAGGTTTCACAATGGGTCCTGGGTTGAATGCATGGTTTGGGTCTGGGATGCATTAATTCTGGACCCAGTGGGTCCCAGGATTCATAATGGCAAATTTGTAAAAAAATTACTGCTTGGTACAAATTTGTATCTCGGGATGGCAACTTAAATGCAAGCAACCATATTTGACCTTGACCTACATTTTATGGTTCATTGACTTTGTAAAATATTGTGACCACCCTAATGGTCAAGTTTATTTCTCGAGAACTATAAGAGCTTCTTTAATGATATTTTGTACAAACTTGAATCTGCGGATTGCAACTTAAATGCAAGCATCCATATATGACCTTGTCCTAAATTTCATGGTTCACTGACTTTGTAAAATATTGCGACCACCCTAATGGTCAAGTTAATTTCTAAAGAACTATAAGAGCTTCATTAATAATACTTGCTACAAACTTGTATCTCGGGATGGCAACTTAAATGCAATCATCCATATTTGACCTTGACCTACATTTCATGGTTCACTGACTTAGTAAAATATTGCGACCACCCTAGCGTTCACCCTAATGTGTGTCCGCTTAAACTGGAAGAAGTTAACAGGGATTTCCTGTAGATCCTGTCCACTGCAACTGAGACCGGGGAATTTGTTGCGACACCTGCAATGTCTGGTATCACATAGGATGTCAAGGCATGTCATCAACTATTTATAGTTTTAGGCACCCCTTGGGGCACCTGCATGTTGCTCCATTCAGTGTCACCACAATTGAAGACTCCGCCAACCAAAATATGGGCACTGGCATTTGACAATTTCCAAGACAAAGTTGAATTAAAAGCCTCAAGATATTCTGGGTCAATCTGATCTGGTGGGCGATAAAAAGAGTCAATCTGATCTGGTGGGTGATAAAAAGAACCAAGGTACAAAGTCCTACATCCAATGATGTTCAATTTACATCAAACTAGTTCACAGTTGGTGTCCAACTCCGGAGTTTCTGTACAGAGCAGGTCTCTCTTAAAAGCCACGAAGACACCTACATGTGCATCCCCAACTCTGTCTTTCCGGATGGCCTCAAAGGATTCGGGAAAAATTTCTGAGTTTTTTATTTCTGGGGTTAACTAAGACTCATTGCCCAAGATGATGTCTGGTTTCGCCGAGTCGATAATGGCATGAAGTTCAGCCCTTTTATTCTTTATTGACTGACAATTCATGATCAATATTCTGAGGGGATGGTTAAGGACCGCCTTTTTTGCCTTTTGTTTAGCTTCTTTGGACGGCTGCACAATGGGCGATGAAGCTGTCGTGGGTGGGCCAATGTATCGGACCATCAGGCTCGGATGGGGTAGATAAAGGATCAAAGTGGTTGAAGGTGTCTATAGAAGAGCAGGTGTCAAAAAGAGATGTGGAAAAGTTTGGCATTCCAGATTTCTGTGGCGATTTATTTATGTTGTTGTTTGTTACTTACTGTGTGTATCACTTGTGTCTTTTATTTTTGGATGGCCATATGGCCATTTTGTGGGAAAGTAACTGTCCATATGGCCTTCCTTTGTTTAGGTTTCCATTATGGTCTGGTCGCTTAATGTTTGTATTTCTTTCCCTTTGGTGTCTTTTATGGTTGGAGTAAGTTAATTGTATCAATTCCTGATCTTTGTTTTACTTCTACTTTTCATACACTCCCATGCTACGTTTTTATTAAATGATCTGAAGAGATGCAAGTCGTGTTGCCAGCAACAAGTAACATACTCCAAATAAGAGGTCAAATGCAAAATGACTCATTATTGTTGGTTGTCTGGTGACTCTATGGTTTCTGAAGGACAATAAGTATCAAGTGGTGTCTGGGAAAGTCTCCTCTGTTGGGCAATATCAACAAACAAGAATTCCGCCGAAGGCTATGTCGCGTCTGTGGGGGCGCAAAGTCACCCAACCATGACATCTAGGTCACGGTCAAACATAGATGCTTGCATAAAAGTTGTCATTCTTAAATGCAAGCTTGCACTAAGTATCATTAATGAAGTTCAAATAATTCTTGAGAAATGATCTGTTATAAAAAGGCAGACACAGCAACAACTTTTGGACATAATTAAAGAACACTGCCTGGCCCAAGTTGTTAAAATACTCACCTGAAAAGAAAAGACCCGTGATTTACTGTTTCCCAGTAAGCCGAGTTAAGGGGATGCCCCCGATTGGCAAAGCTGATCATGACATATGTTGAATATGATATAAAAGCTAAACAAATCAGACAAGTCCTGCGTAAAGTATTTCTCTATAAAAATTGCGGATGGTCTGTGAGACCTTATGGCGCAATTTAAGGATTCATTCCTTTCCTCTGACATCTCGCACATGTCAGTTAATATAATAACAGGACTCACGCGATAAGGCCAATAAAAAAAATAGTTGTGTTTCAGGTTCCTGGCCAGAAAAAAACAGGGTCGGTAGGTCGATTTTACTCTTTTTTTTTCTTTTTTTTTTTTTTTTTTTTTTAATTTGAAAGCCTCCTTTCCGAGAATTGACAATGTAATAGACATACAAGAGAATATATATACTCTCCTAAACATCGTCAACACCTGAAGTAGCTGAAATTATGCCTTAAACACACATCAAAGGCTTGTATACATCTGAACCTATGAGTGTACGTCTACTGCAGGGGTGTTACACGACAGCTGATGACAAAAGAGACATGAGTCCAAGGTTCTAATGAAAAACAAATGTCTGTGGTCAATTCAGCTGAACATGTTTGCTTATGGTATGTGGAGTGTGGTAGCTCAGTGGTTAGTGCACTTGGCTATCATGCTAGAGCCCCCCCCCCCACCCCGGTTCAATAACCGGTAGTGGTAATAAAATGACAGTGTCCGAATATGCTCCACTGGCATCAATTGCAGGGATGAATGCCACAAAGTGCACCATCCTTCGGATAGGTACGTTAACTGGAGGCAAACTGTGCAGGAAGTACCATCCCCTGTCCCCTGTGCAAGTAAAAGATCTGGAGTGTATGTAATTTATACCTGCATGTAATCCTCGTGAGGGGGTGTTGCATTATATGCAGAAAGAAAAGAAAGGGTTAAAGGATATGTCAACAGTAAATCACCATTCAGGGTCATTTTCCAGAGGCAATACAGTGCATTTATCTTTATCAACTCAGGGTGGGTTTCTACTTTTCATTGATTCAGACTGGCTAACTATGAAGTAACCCTGAAAATGTTACTACTTGCAGATAGCGTGGGTAATAAAGACTTTAGAAAAGGGCTGGGGTTGGTAACTATGACTCATATTTAGCAAGTGCCTGCGTTCATAGAAACCACCCTTTTCCATTTATAACAGGATAACCAAAAAGGATACCTACTTGTAAGTTTTCAGATCAGGGTAGGATTGTCCATTAGCCATGAGAGGTAATGACCAAGTATGACCGACTCAGACCTGTCTGTTTTGTTGCTGATCCTTAATCAGTTTCAAAGGACCACATGCATGTTATTGGCGATCACATGTGAAAAGTAGAAGTAAAACAAAGATCAGGAATTGATACAATTAACTTACTCCATCCATAAAAGACACCAAAGGGAAACAAATACAAACATTAAGCGACCAGACCATAATGGAAACCTAAACAAAGGAAGGCCATATGGACAGTTACTTTCCCACAAAATGGCCATATGGCCATCCAAAATTAAAAGACACAAGTGATACACACAGTAAGTAACAAACAACAACATAAATAAATCGCCACAGAAGAGCCGCCTTGGAACGGTCAGTGGAAGATTTCCACTGGGGGGCTTTAATCGATTTTTCGTGGCCACAATCCTCGCCCTTACTTCCGTCGCAATTTAGACAAATAATTTGTTCAGTCCGCATGAAGGCCTCCTAACTCATCAGTGCAACATCTCCGTGAACACAGAAATCAAAGAACCACAGAGGTGAGACAACGGTGAGGACTCGACAGCAAGAAACCACTGAAATGCTGGAGCAAAAGAAAACCAACAGTTAGACTCCGATGAGCCCGACCAGAGACAGAGCATCAGGCACCAACCAACATTGAAGTCTGCATTTTAAATTTATTTACTAATGCTTCCTACGGTAGTTTTCAGCTGCAAATGTTGATTCTGTCTGCGGGGAAAGAAGCTACTTTTTTTACACTCGCCGAACTTGGCGAGTGAATATTAAAATATACTCGCCAAGACTAATTTTACACTCGCCAGAACAAAATACAGCTCCGTCTTAAAAAATGTTCTGTTTCGGATTTCATCAGATATTTGACGGATTTTTTTCCAAACCAAATAAGGGTCAGTAGGAAAGATTTTATCATACGCAATTTAAATATTGAGCTACAGTATGCCTAGCTAGTTGACTGCTAATCCCTCTAATTATTGTACTTAATTATCTCACTTTAAGGTTATGAGCCTGGAAAAGGAGGTTGTGGACCCAGCTTTTAGCCATGTATGAGACAATAGTCACATTTGATTGGATATAATTATGAAACTGATGAGAAATACTTAGCTGTTATTTATTTTTCTTGCAGGGTATTATATGTGCATTAAACACATAAAGGAAACAAAGTGAACTGTCTCCTGAATTTTCTGTTGTGATAATAATTGTACATGTGGTATCTCTGAATTTCCAAGACTGAATTTTCACTTTGAGGCAGGGTTACCTCCCTTAGACAGTTAGAATGCTTGAAATTGCCACATGACACCCTTGTATGACACCCTTGTTTTTTTGTATAATTTTGTAGTTGGCAGTTTGTTTACCATGTTTTGGGGTAAGAAAATCAATTTGAAATGCAGATTTATCAGGTACAGGGTCAAATATTAACATGTAAGCTTATGGAAATGTAAATAGAAGACCATAACCTAAACCGAAAGTAGAAAATCATAACCTCTGTCCTGTTTTTGGTCATTACATAATATTTTCACAAATATGAAGGTTCTATCTAGTTCTGTGTCATAAACTGGATCTTCCTGACATGTATTTTGCTACAAAGTAGAAGTAAAACAAAGATCAGGAATTGATACAATTAACTTACTCCATCCATAAAAGACACCAAAGGGAAAGAAATACAAACATTAAGCGACCAGACCATAATGGAAACCTAAACAAAGGAAGGCCATATGGACAGTTACTTTCCCACAAAATGGCCATATGGCCATCCAAAATTAAAAGACACAAGTGATACACACAGTAAGTAACAAACAAAAACATAAATAAATCGCCACGGAAGAGCCGCCTTGGAACGGTCAGTGGAAGATTTCCACTGGGGGGCTTAAATCGATTTTACGTGGCCACAATCCTCGCCCTTACTTCCGTCGCGATTTAGACAAATAATTTGTTCAGTCCGCATGAAGGCCTCCTAACTCATCAGTGCAACATCTCCGTGAACACAGAAATCAAAGAACCACAGAGGTGAGACAACGGTGAGGACTCGACAGCAAGAAACCACTGAAATGCTGGAGCAAAAGAAAACCAACAGTTAGACTCCGATGAGCCCGACCAGAGACAAAAACTGTAAAATTTGTAACTTTAGTGCTAATTTAGGTCTAACTGGGCCATTTGATCAACTTTGTGCTTCTGATCCATGTAAATGGAGGGGGGGGGGGGTAGGGGTTGCTTTGCTCTAAAGCCATGTAAATCAGTGTTGTCATTGGTCTGTTTGGAAAGGAGTCTTGCAGTAGGTGTATGAACATAAACATAAGTAAAAGAATCTACTCCATCTGGAATATATGGCATCAGGCTTGGTCCAAAGCAAAATTTCAAAAATTATTTCTCCAAACAGCCCGCTGCAATATCGCGACAAGTTTTCTCATCTGTTATAAGTTCTAATCGGTTGGATTCATGTTACTGGATCTGAACAGATATGTTCAGCTGTTTCTTATGGCATTAAGGCATTTATGACCATTTTCATCAATGTTTTGTCTTCAAAATATCCTCAAAATGCCTTTTTTTACTTAAAATAGGGGGTATAGGTGTAGGAACAACCATAACTTCTACATAGGTGTGCTATTTAGGCATAATTTAGTGCATTTTAGGACTGAAGTATTCCAAAGACACATGAGAAGAACCACTGATGCAAGCCGGTTTCTGGGTTCCAGTCCAGAAAGAGGCAAACTTTGCGCTTTTTCACAAAATATGGTTTGTTCGGCTTTCATCGTAAAATCTGAAGGCGATAACTTTTTTGCAAACTTAAAAGATTCTTTGTCACTGAACATTTAGTATGCGTGACTACATTATTATATATGATCTTAATTTCTATTTGGCAATTCTTTTGATGGATTATAAGGAAAATAAGGTTTGGTTTAAGGTTATGAGCCTGGAAAAGGAGGTTGTGGACCCAGCTTTTAGCCATGTATGAGACAATAGTCACATTTGATTGGATATAATTATGAAACTGATGAGAAATACTTAGCTGTTATTTATTTTTCTTGCAGGGTATTATATGTGCATTAAACACATAAAGGAAACAAAGTGAACTGTCTCCTGAATTTTCTATTGTGATAATAATTGTACATGTGGTATCTCTGAATTTCCAAGACTGAATTTTCACTTTGAGGCAGGGTTACCTCCCTTAGACAGTTAGAATGCTTGAAATTGCCACATGACACCCTTGTTTTTTTGTATAATTTTGTAGTTGGCAGTTTGTTTACCATGTTTTGGGGTAAGAAAATCAATTTGAAATGCAGATTTATCAGGTACAGGGTCAAATATTAACATGTAAGCTTATGGAAATGTAAATAGAAGACCATAACCTTAAGAAATAACAGTGTTTTGATAACAAGTGCAAGTGACACCAATTAAACAATTGAGTGTGAAAGGTTGCCTGACAGTGTTATAACGTGCGTGTAGCGAAGACTATGGCATATGCGGGCAGTCTGATCAGCGCCAGTGTCTAAGCTTTCCGAGAAAAGAAACATTTTGAACAGTAAACTCAGATCAGACGGCAGAATTTCCAGGTGATCTGAGTCTTTTCTATGTGCGCATACGCATTCAGTGCATTTTTCGGGAAGCATTTCTAATGACACACACTAGGACTTCCTAGCACCCATTAGCTATCGTGTTTTTGTCAGATGCAGAAAGGGCCGCATATATTACAACACGTTAAACTGCATCCCACCCTCGTTCCGTATACATTTTACATGTAATTGAGCCAGCACTCAGCAAAAAATACTTTTTTTTAACGAAAGATCAGCCTGTTCATCTAGCTCTTCATTTGCTGCTCTCTGACTATCCCAGAGGCCATACTACGAAAGGCTCGTACCAACAGCAAAAGACTGATAAGATTGCGCTGATCTGTGTCTTCGCCTATCGCACAGGTTTTACTGTCATGTTTTCCAAAAGTTGCATGTAAAAACCGTGTGTGCAAACTATGTTGTTATTGAAAAACGCGGGAAAATTTCAGACTGCAACAAATGCACCTTCAAAAATGACGGCAGAAAATTCAGCGCGGCATGACAAAATCTAAACGTGCGACCAGCGAAGACTCCGATCATCCTGTGCATCTGTCTGTTCATGGATATCCTTAGCGAAAATACTTGCGAGATTACGCAACAGTACATATTAAAAACTGCCTGCATTATTTATGATTGTTGAAGCGTGGACACGTGGCTGATTAGACTATCGCTGCAGGTGGTCAAACATGTTTCGTATAATTTTTATTGTCACAAAAGATTTCACAGAAAAGTAATCTGATTATAGAGAGGGGTCATATCGCAAGAAATATTGTGCAGCATTGTCCTTTTTAATGGGTCCTAGACAGTGTTTTATAAAATGCATCTTGCGCTTCCGAAAACCTTGGGACAAATTGCAATCAAAATATTCGGGTTGCCTGGCAGACACACGACCGCGAAATTGAACTTGTCGGGCAATCAGGCAATTGCTTATTTCCAACACAAAAATACGCATGAAAATCGGGATTTTTTACCGGGTTGGTCGCCGCTTTTTCTTTTCTTTTAGATTTTGCGAAAATATAAATTACGGCGGAAATTTGATGGGTCGGTCGGGAAATCGGAAACGTACCATGTTTTAGGTTAATGGGTTAAAACACGAATTGGGATTTAACACGGGTGTTGTTTGGACACCATATTTTCTCCAAACTTCTAGATTTTTTTGGTGCGAGTTAACACGGTAATAAGAAGAAAATCCAGGAGTGTTAACACGGTAACTAAACTCCGTTCAGAAAATCTGAATCATCGATTTTTTCGTTTCTTCCTTTTAATACTCATTTTAGCCCATACATCACTATGGGAAAGTTTTAGACCTCACCCTCCGCCGATTTCTCCAGCAAGTCGTATGCCTCTGCGACAGTCAGGAAAGGCTGTGATTATTTGGAGAAAATTGCAAAACAAAGAAATGAGACCACAGACTAAGTCCATTTGATGATGATTGTCAGGTAAAATAATACATATTCAAATCCATGTGATGCACTTTATAAATAGATATGCAATTACGACATACCTTACATTCGAACGGCCAGATAGAAGCTAACTAGGCACGGGGAGCCACTAGCGCGATGTGCTGTCAACAGTGGTCAAAATGAATTATACCGATATCAGATGTCGTGTCACAGCTAATGATTTTCCATGAAGTGATCGTGCAAATTAAATATAGACGCCCTTGTAATTTACAAGAGCAGTGACCACTTCTATATATGGTTTAAAAGGGTGTGTCGAACCTGTCAGAATGTCTTAGTCTGTGAACGAAAATTTAGATTTTGCAATTTTATCCAAATAATCACAGCCTTTCCTGGCTGTCGCTGAGGCATACGACTTGATGGAGAAAGCGGCGGAGGGTGAGGTCTACAACTTTCCCATAGTGATGTATGGGCTAAAATGAGTATTAAAAGGAAGAAACGAAAAAATCGATGATTCAGATTTTCTGAACGGAGTTTAGTGGTAAATCCTAATGTCACCTTAATCACTTGGCAATTATCCAAACAATCAAATCAGCTTAACACCCTTATTGTATAACAATAAACATGCAATAAACATGAGCTGCAATCAACTTAGCGAAGGTGACAAACTGCTTTCAAATTTCACACTCTCCAGGTCAGACAAGCGTGCTGCGAATTCTACTCGCCATCAGATTTTCATACTCGCATTGGCGAGCTGGCGAGCGTCTGTTTCGTTCCCATGATGATGATCACGCTTACCGAAGACCAGACGACGGGCGCCGCCAGGTTGGAAACGTAATGAAACCGAATGGCCAATAATGGACCGAATCGGACTTCGAATTTCTGCCTGAATCGGGCGCACCTCACATTTTTTTTTTTGGCTTGAAAAAAAAAAAGTCCCCAGTCGGCGCCAAAAATGCAGGGTCGGTCGGGGAACCGGAAACACGACTATTTTTTTTTTTGGCCTAAGGCTAACATGTTTTAATCGGCATTTACGCGTGAAACTGATGGTGAGCTACCATCCAAAGGTATTAGTCCGTTCCTCTCTATGGGGGACATGACAGTTGACCCCAAGGTGGTCGCTCAACTGTAGGGTAAGCTCAAGGTACATAAGGCATCTGGGCCCGACGACCTGAATGCGAGGGTACTTAAGGAATGTAGTGCTGAAATCTCTCTTGTGTTGGCCTTTATCTTCAATGAATCACTTGCACAGGGCACTGTACCAAATGACTGGCGACAAGCAAATGTTATCCCGGTCTATAAGAAAGGGGAAAAATATGATGCAGCAAATTGTAGACCAGTGTCGCTAACATGCATCTGTTGCAAAACCTTAAAGCATATATTAGTAAGCAATATCAACAAGCACTTAGCCTTTGAGAGCATTCTTGCTGACTGTCAACATGGTTTCCGGAGTCAAAGGTCTTGCTAAACGCAACTAGTTCAATTTTACCATGACATTGTGAGCAATCTAGATGGGGCCACAAACAAACTGACTTGATCATCATGGACTTCGCTAAGGAATTTGACAAAGTACCTCACAGAAGGCTTTTATATAAACTGGAGTACTGTGGGATAAGAGGATCCACACATAGGTGGATTAGCTCATGGCTCTCAGGGCACTCACAACAAGTTGTACAGTACGGCTCAGGTATTTGAACCGTTTTTCTTTTTCATTCCGCGGACAGCTTTTTAAATCCGCGTTTTTCCACCGAATGGTTTGGAGTAAACCACTCCGAGTGAAAATATTACTCCAAGTTATGCGCTCGATATTCCGAGGAAATTCCCCGGACCTTAGAGCTTACCTGTGATATTTGGAGTGTTTGCGAGTATTTGCGAGTGGTAATTAATTTGTCCGATAATACTTCACATTAAAATTATAAAAGAATGAAAGACAAAATAATGATTATATTATATCAAAATAATTTTCTTTTTTTTGAAAATATCAAAATTACATGGAGAAATTTTGAGTTCAAAATGACCGATTTTGCAGTTTTAAAGAAGCCAACAATGGCGGCCGAAACCGGTCAAAATTTCGCTGACAGTTATCACCTTTGATTATTTGTTTCTCAATTGTCCGATAATACTTCACATTAAAATTATTAAAGAATGAAAGACAAATGATTATATCAAAATAATTTTCTTTTTTTGAAAATATCAAAATTACATGGAGAAATTTTGAGTTCAAAATGACCGATTTTGCAGTTTAAAAGAAGCCAATAATGGCGGCCGAAACCCGTCAAAATTTCGCTGACAGTTATCACTTTTGATTGTTTGTTTCTCAATTGTCTGATAATACTTCACATTAAAATTATTCAAGAATGAAAGACAAGCAGTTTAACCATTAACCGACTGACGCTTATGACCCACCAAGAGGGTTGACGCGTCGTTAAACACGAAATCATCATCATCATGAAAGACAAATGATTATATTATATCAAAATAATTTTCTTTTTTTGAAAATATCAAAATTACATGGAGAAATTTTGAGTTCAAAATGATCGATTTTCCTGTAATTTTATGATGTTCAACATGCTTTCAATTACGGACTTGAAAGAGTTGTATGTACTCGTCATGCCCAACTGATTCCCTTGTTTGAAATCACAGTGCAGTTTCACACCCTGGGTAATTAATGATTACCTCTTTATTGACTTTTGACATTCTTTACATTATAATAACTATCACTGATAATTATTATCTTATAATTATATATAAATATATATGATGGTAAAAGAACATTAAATAAACAAAAAAAAATGCCCAGGTATTTCGTCAAATTCCTCCGAGTATTTCCGCATAACTTCGCGAGAAAATATTGCCTCCAGGTACGATATTACGACTCGGAATAATATCGCGAAACTTCGCATACCGCGGACCTTGCGAGTGTTTTCGAGGAGTGTCCGCAGAATATATACATATACTCGGAACAATTCCGAGTGTTTTTGAAAGTACTCGAAACGCCCAGATTCGGAATAAAGAGTTTTTTGGTTCTTATACCAGAGCCGTACTGTACTTGATGGCCAAGCGTCTGATCCAATCCCTGTTTCAGACTTACCTACCCTTACGATTTGGTCTTAAGGCTTATCTTGTGGCTGATCTGTTCTTGTATTGTTATGAAAGAGACTTCATGTTGTCGCTTTCCATTGATAACCAATCTGAAATTATTGAAGCTTTTAGCTCCACTTCTAGATATTTAGATGATTTATTTAATATTGATAATACCTATTTCGATGGTTTGATCAGTCAGATTTACCCCCCCCAGAACTTCAATTAAATAAAGCAAATTCTTGTGATACAGAGGCCCTGTTTTTGGATTTACATCTATCTATTGTAGATGGGTTTGTTTCGTGCAAAATTTATGATAAACGCGATGACTTTGATTTTGAGATTGAAAATTTTCCTTTTTTGGATGGTGATGTTCCTCATGCGCCATCCTATGGCGTTTATATTTTGCAATTAATTCGATTTGCTAGAGTGTGTATTCATGTAACTGACTTCAACACTCGTAATAAATTATTAACAGCTAAACTCCTTAATCAGGGTTATCGGTACCATAAACTACGCAAAGCATTTTTCAAAATTTTATAGACGCCATTCTGATTTAATTTCAAAATTCAGTATTGGACTTGAATCTCTTCTGCAACAAGGTCAATCGGAACCCGAATTTTATGGTGACTTAGTATATAAATTCAGAAAAATATATAACCGCAATGACTTCAGCACCCAATTTCGTAAAATCATTCTTCGATATAAAAAGATTGGGTACAACATGGATGTTATACGACAGACTGCATGCATGGTAGTTAACCCAATCACGGTTGGCAACTTTGCTTCCCTCTTTAATTGCACGCCGGTGGGTCAGGCCTCAGATTCTGTGACGGCTCCAACGTAAAGGCTTATTGAGAATTAGAGAGATCTAATTCTTGGTAATGTTGGTTGGTGCCTGATGCTCTGTCTCTGGTCGGGCCCATCGGAGTCTAACTGTTGGTTTTCTTTTGCTCCAGCATTTCAGTGGTTTCTTGCTGTCGAGTCCTCACCGTTGTCTCACCTCTGTGGTTCTTTGATTTTTTGTGTTAACGGAGATGTTGCACTGATGAGTTAGGAGGCCTTCATGCGGACTGAACAAATTATTTGTCTAAATCGCGACGGAAGTAAGGGCGAGGATTGTGGCCACGTAAAATCGATTTAAGCCCCCCAGTGGAAATCTTTCCACTGACTGTTCCAAGGCGGTTCTTCTGTGGCGATTTATTTATGTTGTTGTTTGTTACTTACTGTGTGTATCACTTGTGTCTTTTAATTTTGGATGGCCATATGGCCATTTTGTGGGAAAGTAACTGTCCTTATGACCTTCCTTTGTTTTGGTTTCCATTATGGTCTGGTCGCTTAATGTTTGTGTTTCTTTCCCTTTGGTGTCTTTGGTGGGTGGAGTAAGTTAATTGTATCGATTGCTGATCTTTGTTTTACTTCTACTTTACTATTTTTCTGTCTAAATTACGATCCCGAACAAATTCCGTACGATTTTCGGTGTTTTGAAAAAAATCGGCAGTTCGTTATATTTTTGCAGTTCGGTTCAGTAAAGCAGGCTCTTATACCGGAACAAGATAAGAGTTACCGTACTTGGCTTACACTCGCGGCGGAATGAAAAGTTAAATTTCATTGGCTAACATTAGGAAAGGCAGCAAATCACGGCTCATTTAACAAATAATTTTTGGTATCAGCGACAAGATGGATACCTCTGCAAAGGAAAAACACATGGGGAAAAAGAAAAGCTGCATTGGTTTGAAGTGTTACAATAAACATAATTGTTTGTCAACTTATTTTGGCCATGCATCGAATACCTTGAACCCTTACGAATAAAATTGAGGGGTAGGCAAGTCTGCTGTTTTATCTGGAGTCCCCCAAGAAGGACCGGTCCTCTTCTTGGTTTTTCATCATTGATCTCCCGGATAATATCAGGTCATCGGTCCATTTGTTTGCTGATGATTGTGTCCTGTATAGGAACATTTATTCTCCTTCTGACTGTCTTATTTTACAAGATGACCTGGATCAACTTGCACAGTGGGAGGCCGATTGGCCGATGAAGTTCAATGTGGCCAAATGTCATTCAATGAGGGTGTCACGACACCCTCCAGACAAGCAAATTAAGTTTCACTATACACTTCACAAGCAAATTTTGGAGCATGTTCAATCCGCCAAATATCTTGGTATCACCATCACTGACGATCTTGATTTGGGTTCACATATCCCTGAGATTAGATCTAAAGCAACTAGGACTTTAGGATTCCTTAGACGTAATATGGCCTTTGCACCTAGGCAGACAAAGGATGTTGCATATAAAACATTGGTTCACCCTCAGCTTGAATATGCATCACCCATTTGGCATCCCTATGTTAAAACTCAGATTCAGCAGGTGGAGAAGGTGCAGAGGACAGCTGCTCGATGGACCTGCAGGCGATTGCGAAATAGAAGTAGCGTCGGTGACATACTTAATGAGCTAGAGTGGGCATCCCTGGAGACCCGTCGTGAGCAGTCCTCTTTAACCTTCTTCTATAAGATACACTCTGATACAGTGTCTGTTAATAAAGATAGGTACTTGACCCCTGTAACAGGGTCAACCCAAACAAGGGCATCAAAAATAAACGACTCCCAATACCGTAGGTACCAGTCCTATAGTGATGCCCTGAAGAACTCCTTCTTTCCCAGAACTATTCCTCAGTGGAATAGTCTTCCCTCCTCTGCGGTGAATGCCAAGTCCGCAGAAGAGTTCAAAGCCTGTACAGACGGTACAGTGCGTTTTAGGATACCTGTTATGCAGATTGTAAATAGTTTTAAGGACGCATCCAGTGTCTCTTCTTTTTTTTTTCTCTCAGTACAATAGTACAATATATCATTACAACATACCGCAGATTTGATTAGATTTTGGTGACCTTTACCTTTCTTTTCAAGGTCACAGTGCCCCCCCCAAAAACAGTCAATTTTGGGACAAAAATGGCTTGACTGCATTATTTCTCTTAAACAAATCGATTAATTTCATTCAAACTTGGTACAATATATCATCACAACATACTGCAGATTTGATTAGATTTTGATGACCATGTCATTTTGTAACCTGATCTTTTGGGGCCAAACATGGCTTATCTGTACACTACCGGTATATCATTTAAGAATTGATGAATGTTGGTCAAAATCGGTACAATATTTATTTTAGTCTACCAAATTTGTCTGGTGATCTGAGCTTTTTAATGACTGTTTTTTTTTGTTTGTTTGTTGGGTCGATCAACCCAAATTTACTAAATGGCAAAACAGAATTAATGCAGTTGTCCACGTGACCATCACTGATTTGGGAAAACCAATATTAATAGTAGAAGTTGAAACATTGCGCAGTTTTGTATCGATGCAACATATAAATAGGTCAGAGCTATCTATAGCGTCTTGGCAGGAATTGTATGCTGGAAATACCCAGATCAGACGCCGCAGAATGTGGCGTCTTTACAGCAGGTTGCACAGGGGTTACACTGTTTGGTTAAATAGTGGCATTTGAGGGTTAAACGAAATAGTATAAGAATGCCGGGTTGCTCACCTAATGAAAGAAAAACAACACACGCTGTCACATGACGTCTCTAGAACATTGTGTAAAACGTACACAAATGTATGCCAAGTCAAGTGAAAATATACTTTTCACACTTCTGTTCAGAACCCTGAAATGTTTAAGAGCAAAACTGAGTAGCCAAGACTTTAAAGGTGGTACTGTTAATAGACATACAGCGTAGATCCAGATCAGATAGACAGTACATTGCTTCTGATTAGGGTCGGCACTGTTCGCCATATGTATGTAGCAACAGTTTTGAACATGGTTCAGACTCGAATGCAGTCTCTGAAAAGGGGCGGGTTAAGGGTGCGAATTTCAGATATTTTGCAGAGGGTGAAAAACTGCATGAATCAGAGATAATTTCCAAAAAGGGGAATGGGCTCTGTTTCTGATCACTGTTATTCAGGAGCTGGGATGCAGTGGTGGCACTGAGCGAGGAGAAAAGAGAGAGGAGAAACTATGACAAACATTGTAGATGCTGATCAGAAGACATCGATGGATCTACACTGTTTGCAGCTGGATAAAATGTTGAACATTTATTCAGCACAGATTGGGTTGCATAATCAATGAAATACTCTAAATTCAGAAAGATGAATCAATATACGCGTATACAGAAGAGAAATAATTAAACACATTAACAAATGACAAGTACATGTAAATAATTTGATGGAAAATGCTAACATATTTTTTTTTTCAAACAAAATTTTCTTATAATGAAGCGTTTTAAGGGGTACCCACAGTCTACGTTATAAAGCAGAGAATCTGTTGCTTGCTATTATTGTCCACGTGATTGTCTTTTACCATCTTGGAACAAAATCCAAGTACTGGTTGTTATGGCATCTCTAAGACATCAGAGCGCAGCGTAAGAAGAAAATTCTGGACTGTGCTGGTTTGTTTGTTTGATTCGAGGTTTAACGTCCCCATCAACACTGTATAGGTCATTTGGAGATGTTACTTCCAATTTTGTTGGACTTTTACCCGACACTGAGATGAAATGACATCTCAAGCCCTGTCGCGCATTGAAAGCAATATAGTGTTTATGAGCATGGACGGTCAGACTCGTACCGCTTTGCCTGGGCAGGCTTAGTTCCAGTACCAGTGTGCAGTCGGTTTCAGCTCTGCTTGGAAGCTTGGTGGGCTGTGTTCGTGCACTTGGGCATTGGCAAACAGAATCTACACAATCAGACGCCACATAACGCGATGTCTGATCAAATCTACTGTGCTTGCTTAAAGTTAAACAAACAGTTTGATTCTCACTTCAGAACTATTTTCCCAACCTACACTCAGAGACGATCGAACCACCAGTACTCTCAGTCCTTTGATTTTTTTAAAGGGAAACACCAACAAAAATTAACAGTCACTTTAAAATATTGCCTTTGATGAGGCGAACATTTTGGTACAAATTTTATGAAAATCAGTTGAGCGGTTTTGAAATTATGACCTTTTGAACATTTTGCAATTGCTGTCTATGAGGGCCGCCATTTTGTTAATCTAGTCACATGACCAAAATAGAAAAATAATAATTTACAGCATACTTTTCAGATTTTGTACTTATAACAGTAAATCATCATCGCATTGAATAAATGGAATGTAACTGAACTATTTATTGCTGTTTTATCGCAGAATCACTGTAATTCAAAGTTTTCCAATTGTGAGTTTGTGAATCATTTACTCACAGCCTCGTTCTGGACTAACAAAACCAGAATTTGTGAAATGTTCAAAAGGTCATAACTTCTAAACCACTCAGTCAATTTTCATAAAACCTGCACCAAAATATTTGTCTCCTCAAAACCTTTGTTCTGAAGTGAAAGTTAATTATGCCCCCAACTTTAAAAAAGTTGGGGGGCATATTGCTTCTGGCTTGTCCGTCCGTTCGTCCGTTAGTCCGTTCGTACGTCACGCTTTCTTGTGCATAGCATATCTTTAGAACCGTGTATGCTAGTGTTTTGAAATTTCATATATGGGTTCCTCATGAAAAAATAGTTGACACGTATTTTTTTTCTTGTCCAAATTATCTCCCCTTCTTGAATTATTTCCCCTTTAATTAAATAACATAGAATTCTCGTTAGCAAGATATCTCAAAAAGTATTTGAGCTACAGCCTTGATATTTGGTATAGTGATTGGGACTAAGGAGGAGATTACCTGATTAAATTTTCAACCAATTCTATAAAATTTTGTTAGAGTTATGGCCCTTTGTAATTTTTTGCCACTCAATTGTGTTGCTTTCTGGTGCATAGCATATCTTCAGAACCGTGTATGCTAGTGTTTTGAAATTTCATATATGAGTTCCTCATGAAAAAATAGTTGACCCGTATTTTTTTTCTTGTCCAAATTATCTCCCCTTCTTGAATTATTTCCCCTTTAATTAAAAAACATAGAATTCTCGTTATTTTAATCATGGTAATTTTTGGTTTTATTGGATGGGTTTTTAAAAAATTCCGTCCTTTAAAATAGCGACGTCCGGGTGGGTGGTTGGGCGGGTGGATGGGCCCCACAGGCGCGACATAGGCTTTGGCGGAATTCTTGTTGTATGTTTTTGAGTATTTAACAATATTTGTTGAATATTTTGCCATCTAGGGACAAGCAAAGGTTGGGGGCATTGTGTTTTACAAACACCATTTCTAGTTTTTGTGGTTGTTTTCCTTTAAGGTCACAGGCTCCCGAAAACTGTCAGTTTTTTACCAAAAATGGCTTGTTTGCAGCTTACATTTTGGTGACCTTAACCTAGTTATGCCCCCAACTTTAAAAAAGTTGGGGAAAAAGTTGGGGAACATATTGCTTCTGGCTTGTCCGTCCGTTAGTCCTTTAGTCCGTTAGTCCGTCACGCTTTCTTGTGCATAGCATATCTTTAGAACCGTGTATGCTAGTGTTTTGAAATTTCATATATGGGTTCCTCATGAAAAAATAGTTGACCCGTATTTTTTTTCTTGTCCAAATTATCTCCCCTTCTTGAATTATTTCCCCTTTAATTAAATAACATAGAATTCTCGTTAGCAAGATATCTCAAAAAGTATTTGAGCTACAGCCTTGATATTTGGTATAGTGATTGGGACTAAGGAGGAGATTACCTGATTAAATTTTCAAACAATTCTATAAAATTTTGTTAGAGTTATGGCCCTTTGTAATTTTTTGCCACTCAATTGTGTTGCTTTCTGGTGCATAGCATATCTTTAGAACCGTGTATGCTAGTGTTTTGAAATTTCATATATGGGTTCCTCATGAAAAAATAGTTGACCCGTATTTTTTTTCTTGTCCAAATTATCTCCCCTTCTTGAATTATTTCCCCTTTAATTAAATAACATAGAATTCTCGTTAGCAAGATATCTCAAAAAGTATTTGAGCTACAGCCTTGATATTTGGTATAGTGATTGGGACTAAGGAGGAGACTACCTGATTAAATTTTCAACCAATTCAATAAAATTTTGTTAGAGTTATGGCCCTTTGTAATTTTTTGCTACTCAATTGTGTTGCTTTCTGGTGCATAGCATATCTTCAGAACCGTGTATGCTAGTGTTTTGAAATTTCATATATGAGTTCCTCATGAAAAAATAGTTGACCCGTATTTTTTTTCTTGTCCAAATTATCTCCCCTTCTTGAATTATTTCCCCTTTAATTAAAAAACATAGAATTCTCGTTAGCAAGATATCTCAAAAAGTATTTGAGCTAGAACCTTGAAATTTGGTATTCTGGTTTGGGCTGAGGAGGAGATCACCTGATTAAATTTTCAACCACGTTAATGAAATTTTGTTGGAGTGATTGCCCTTTGCATTTTCAGGTCATTTAATTGTGTTTCTTTCTTGTAGCAAGATATTTAAAAAAAAAAACTATTTAAATTGTTGCCTAAAAACTTGACATGCTGATTTGGAATGACTAGTACATCACCTGATTAACATTTGAAAAAAAAATCTGATTTTTTTTTTTTTTTTTTTTTGCGATAATGGCCTTTTGTAAATTTGGGCATTTATTGACAAGCATATGGTTGGGGGCATAGTGTTTTACAAACACCATTTCTAGTTAGTAAAGTCATATGGGTGTTTAAAATAAATTTATGGTGGGGGGCATTGTTTTCCTCTAAAAACATTTCTAGTTCTAATATTACATGATTTTTATGGTTTGACTGTCTGTTCCCAATTTCACACTTTAGAAAAGCTGACATTAGTGTGTCTGGATGTTGCATTATTTGGCTAGAAGTATAAGAATAATAAGAGCAACTGCATGTTCTTGGGAGAGGAGGGTTTACAGGGGTATATACTATTTTCCTAATAATTCTCCATAATATCAGATTGTGGGTGCTCCATAGGAGCACATCATTGAAATGGTTCTATCTAGTACATACAATCTACACTTTTGGAACAAAGCTATTTTAGTTTTCATTAGAAAAGGAGACAGTTTGAGAGCCATGGAAGTATACAGTTATTCCCATGGATGTGTAGCCTGATAATAAGAAATTTTGTTAATGTTCCCACATATGTGGATTCCCACATAAAAAGTTGGAGTTCTGATCTTTTTACCTGTGAATCCAACTTTTCACAAAGAAGGATGCCAAGAATCCTGTTTTCAAAATTCTAGTGAGAGCTCTGCCATTAAAGTATTTCTCCTTTGCAAGTTTTAGGGCATCCCTCCTCATACTTTCATAATCACCTTTCTGATATAAGTACACCTTCCTATGAGTTTCTTCAACTTTCTTTATGGGTGGTATGAAGATTTTTAAAAATCCAGAAACAATATGTTTACTTAGTTAATCCCCCACCGCGAAGCGGAGCGGGGATTATAGGAATGGCCTTCGTCTGTCCGTCAGTCTGTCTGTCTGTCTGTACGTAACACTTTCTTGTCCTGAACCCTTTGATAGATTTTCATTAAACTTTGGTCAATTATTCGTCTCAGTGAGCTGGTGTGCAGAACCCATAAATGAACCATGCCGACTCATGGTCAAGGTCATGGTTGAAGGTCACAAGTTTGAAACTTGGAATTTTTTGTCTGTTCCATATCTCCTTTACCCTTGGAAGGATTTTCATTAAACTTTGGTCAAATATTCTTCACAGTGAGCTGATGTGCAGAACCCATGTCTGTTTGTCCGTCTGTCAGTTTGTCCGCACCAACAAATGTATAGTTAGGTGGCTATGTAAATGGACAGAATCAATGTAAGTCTATGGGATTTATTCCATTAGACACCGAAAATACTTCTTTTCTGTGGCTAAAAGTAGCCACTTAAGTATCAATCCTGCCAAAAATAGCCACATAAGTATACATCCGTGAGAACGTCCGTCTGTCCGTAACTTTTTCTTGTCTGCTCCGTATCTCTTGAACCCTTTAATAGATTTTCATTAATCTTTGGTCAATTATACCTCTCAGTGAGCTGGTGTGCAGAACCTATAAATGAACCATGCTGACCCAAGGTCAAGGTCATGGTTGAAGGTCATGAGTTTGAAACTTGGAATTTTTTGTCTGTTCCATATCTCCTTTACCCTTGGAAGGATTTTCATTAAACTTTGGTCAAATAGTCTTCACACCGAGCTGATGTGCAGAACCCATGTCCGTCCATCCGTCTGTCCGTAACTTTTTCTTGTCCGTTCCATATCTCCAGAACCCTTTAATAGATTTTCATTTCCTGAAATGTGTGAGTACAGTGTCTACAGAAAACTCTCATGGTGGTGGGGGTACTCACACATTTCAGGAAAAAGCTCCGAAGTCATAAATGAACTGTCAATCTTTGTTTCCTGAATAGCCACAATATGTGGTTGATGAATGTGGTCGGTGAGTGTCAAGGAAAGGTAAAGGTTCAGTAGTTTTCCTCTTATGCCATTGATGTTTATACTGCAAAGTTTCGAACCGTTTACAAAATTTGACATTCTTGTGTCAGTAGTCGGAGATTTAACTCCCAATTCCAATTCCTTTGACAAAGGTTCTGATTTGTTTCTCTTTTCCAGTTCTATTGGTTTGTTGAAGAACAAGTCAAAAAAATTGAAAACCTCACACTATGGGCATATCCATGAACAACTGGAATTTACCAATTTGCCATACTCAGCATCTGAAAGGAATGCACAATCTGTGTGAATCCACATTTCACAATGGTCACACTGAACTGCCTTATGTTCATTCAGAACAGCACTGCTGTATAGGCCACATATGGAGCTATGCTGAATGCAGATTTGCCCACACCCCACCACCACCACCACCACCACCACCACCTTATCCCCTGGCAAAACTTAGCATTAGACAGAATTCTTGTTGTAATCTTGGGATCTATCTTCATTTATCATATGACGTCGCGTCTGAGAGTGTAATAACGCCATGTATTATTTTCGATAATCCACTAGTGGATTAAATATGCAAATTAGCTAGATACGTCCCATAACGTTACATGTACGACGTCCTTAACCACGTCGCGTTTATTAATGATGGAATATTGGTATTTTTGTAAACAATTGTGAATAAAATGCGTTTTAAATGTCATATGATAAATAGAATCTTGCATTCGTGCTCATGTATTATTGAATTTATTAAACTCGTTGAGGAAAAGGGATAAAATGCTCGGCATAGCCTCGCATTTTATCCCTTTTCCTCAACTCGTTTAATAAATTCAATAAAACATGAACACTCATGTAAGATCCTCTATTTCATGAATCTCACTAAGACTGATCTTTATTTTCAGGCAAACATGACAATAGTAATGCGTGGGAGTCCAGCTGGGGGTGATTCCACCCAGAAACCTCCCGAAAACCCACAAACACAACCACTACCACCTCCAGCTGGGCAAGCACCTGCAGATCCTCAGACCACGCAACAGACTGTGCTGGCAGATGAGACTGGACAGGGGGACACAGTGATGAGCGGGGATGAGTCAGAGCCGGAATTTCCAGTTCAAGAGCTGGCTCGACTTGATGAGATGATCAACCGTCCACGATGGGTGGTGCCAGTCCTTCCAAAAGGAGAGCTTGAAGTTCTATTAGATGCAGCTATAAAATTATGCAAAGAGGGTAAGAGAAATTAAATTTTAATCCTTGAACACACAGACCTCCATCTTTGGTGTAGATCCAGATCAGATGGCCATCTGATCAGGATCTACACTGTTTGTTATTCAGTTTGTGAATTTGAATGAATACATTTTATCAAGAAATTTGATTGGTTGACAGTTAGAAATGGGTGTGTCAAAATTAATTTATTTGGCAGGATAACGGTTGATGTAAATACAACATATATTCTGCCATTTGTTTCACAAAGAAGACCACTTCACACACTCATGTATGCATGCACACACACATATTGCATGCATACATGCACAGACTCATGCATGTGCACATACATGCATTCACACACATGCATGCATGCACACACACATAGGCATGCATGCATGCACAAACACATATGCATGCACTCAGGCATGCACACACACGCATGCATGCACACACGCATGCACACACACACACACACACACACACTCCCATGCACACATACCTGCATGCATGCACACACACATTCGCTCATGCATGCACACTCATGCATGTATGCAAGGATGCACATGTGCATACATGCACACTCATGCATGCATATATGCATGCATGCATGCACACAGTCATGCAAGCATGCATGCTCACATTATGCACAAACAAACACACTCACACCTGCATATATGCACTCACACATTCAGGCATGCATGCATGCAAGCACACATGCACGCACACACTCATGCAAGCATGCACTCACACATAACTTGTTCAACTTAGGCCCCTTTAGACGAGCTATGTTGCCTTCTGGCAACTCTTGATGAAGAGTTTCACTCTACTGACCCTACCAATAACCAGGGTTAAAGAAGACTTAACGGGTTCCCAGCTCATTGTTGTGTTGCAATAAAAATATGGCACCAGTACATATTGCTATTTTAAGAATAAAATCAAATGCACCCCCCCCCCCCTCCCCATGATTCTTTGATAGACTCAGCCTGTTCACACACCTCTTGTCATCCCCCCCCCCCCCTCAACCAAAACCCTTGTCACAGCCTCACCCCCACGCACAACCCCTTGTCACCAAGATTCATTGATAATAAGAGAGAGCCTAATCACACACAGTCTGTTGTCGCCCCTCCCCCCAACCTCTTATCACCATGAGTCATTGATAGTTAGACTTATCCTGTTCACACATTCACCCACAACCTCTTGTCGCCCCCTCAACCCCACCCCCCGCACGCACACACACACAACTCCTGGGATGAGAGGTTGGTATGGTGGGAATGCTGTTTTTACTTTGTTAGTTTATACAAATTTATTTTGGTTTGATTGCGATGGAAGCTTCAAGCTTATTTAATCGATCTCTAACACTCATTCTGGATGTTTTCAAGAGCATGCGAGAGAGGTAGTGACTATTACACCACTGCTTCCCATTTGCACCCGGGTGGAGTGAGGCAGTGTCATTACGTGTCTTGTCCAAGGACACACCTCGATACCGGGTGCCGGATTCGAATGCACAACCTCTCGATCATGAGTCGAACGCGTTAACCACTGCACTATCGAGGCTGATAATGCTTTGTTAATCTATTCATTCATTATGCCGTCGTTCATTTGGTGTACTGGTTGGTCTTGTTGAGATTATTTGATTAACTTTAATCCTTAAAAGGCCCACAAGCTGGCCACGGTAGCTCAGTCCGATGTTTGTCTGACTGGTGATCCGGAGGTCATGGGTTTGATATCTGCCAGGGCCAGCAACAGTCTTTCATGGAAATTTATCATGAATTCTATTCTACTGTCATTCTCTCCCTTATGCTTACTGTATTTACACTAAGTACAGTTAAATTTCTATATTAACCCTTAGGCTGCGTCTCCTGACAACCGGTTGTCAGGAGCATTTTTGCTATGTAAAATGCTCCTGACAACCGGTTGTCAGGAGCATTTTGCTATCCAAAATGCTCCTGACAACCAGCAATATTTTTCCAATAAAAACCTGCTATATTAGCATTATTTTGGTTACTTAACACAGTATTTTTAGTTTCTTGATACATGTTTAATATTTTTTTGTCTTCTCTGGTATTTTAACATTGTGAATTGATTGAAAATTAAAGAGAAAAAACATATGGTACTTGCAGAATTTAATGCTTTATTTAATAATGAAAATAAATACCAACTAAATATAAGGTCAATTTCACTTGAGTGCTATGGAAAAAAACATGTCATCAATTCCCTTTTAGAGAATATATATGGTTAAGGGGTGGGGATCTGAACAGTTTCTGAGATATATTGCTTTTAATGAAGTTAAGGGGTGGGGCATGGCCCCTGGCACCCCCAGGGTGGCATGCTGATGTCACTGATTGGGTCTTATAATTAAGAAAAGAATATATATGGTTTAGGGTGTGGGCTCTAAACAGTTTCTCAGGTATATGGTCTTTGGTGAAGTTGGGGGGTGGAGCATGGCCCGGGCACGCCCTGGGTGACCGCTTGGTTGGTGTTACTGAATGTGTCTTATCATAAAGAACAAGAATAAATATGGTTTAAGGGGGGGATCTGTAAGCTTTCTAGTTTGTTTGATTTGAGGTTTAACAGCCCGGTCAACATTGTAAAGGTCATTTGGGAGACGTTGCTTCCAATTTTGTGGGACTTTTACCCGCCACTGAGATGAAATGACCTCTCAAGCCCTGTCACCCAATGAAACCAATAGGGTTTATTAGCCTGGTCGGTCCGCCTCGCACAGCGGTTCCTGGACAGGCTTAGATCCTCTAAGGGGTTTACCAGTACTAGTGTGCGTGCCGGATTCAGCTCTGCGCGGAAGCATCATATAGCCCATACATTTCTTCTATGGGCGGGGGGCCGGTAATGTTTCTGAAATATTGGGCCTTTTATGAAGTGGAAGGGGGTGGGCATGGCCCTGGCACATTCTGGAGGACCCCCAGGTTGGTGTTACTGAATGCCACTTATCATAAGGGACAAGAATATATATGGTTTAGGGATGGGGATCTGTAAGGTTTCTGGGATATTCAGCCTTTTATGAAGTGGATGGGGGTGTGGCATGGCCCTGGCACATCCCGGGGGACCCCCAGGTTGGTGTCACTGTGTGCTTCTTATTATCAATATATATGGTTATGGTTAAGGGGTGGGGATCTGAATGGTTTCTGAGATAAATGGCATTTTATGAAGTGGAGGGGGTGTGACATGGCCCCGGCACAACCTCGGGGACGCCCAAGTTGACATAAAGGGGGTGGGCATGGCCCTGGCACATTCTGGAGGACCCCCAGGTTGGTGTTACTGAATGCCACTTATCATAAGGGACAAGAATATATATGGTTTAGGGATGGGGATCTGTAAGGTTTCTGGGATATTCAGCCTTTTATGAAGTGGATGGGGGTGTGGCATGGCCCTGGCACATCCCGGGGGACCCCCAGGTTGGTGTCACTGTGTGCTTCTTATTATCAATATATATGGTTATGGTTAAGGGGTGGGGATCTGAATGGTTTCTGAGATAAATGGCATTTTATGAAGTGGAGGGGGTGTGACATGGCCCCGGCACAACCTCGGGGACGCCCAAGTTGACATAAAAGCATATGGCTGAGAGAAGTTTACTCAAGGAAAATTTCTATGAAAGTTTGGCAAAATATCAGCAAAGGTTTGACAATAAATGTCATTTTTCAATTTTCCTCACTATAAGCCTATGGAAAATCTAAGTTGCCACAGCAACCATCTAAATGGCTGA
Organism: Lucinisca nassula; assembly: GCA_963580285.1. Classification (NCBI taxonomy): domain Eukaryota; kingdom Metazoa; phylum Mollusca; class Bivalvia; order Lucinida; family Lucinidae; genus Lucinisca; species Lucinisca nassula. Next base: position 101,629,740 of record OY757024.1, on the reverse strand, counting down.
ATTTCATTAAAAAAAAAACCTGTAAAGGCAAATATGGTGAATATTTTCATAAAGTCTCTGCCTCCCAGAGCTTATGGTTTTTGAGGAGATGATTTTTTAAGTATTTTTTTTTTCTATTTTTTTTCATCAACCAATAAAAATGAGCAGTAGGCCTAAAATCATTGTCATACCCTGTTTATAGGGTAGTAGATAGATCAGATAGTAGATTGCCTGAGGAACATTTTTATGAAAGTACATTGTATTGTCAAAATATCTGCAGAGGCTTGGCAGTAAATGCCCTTTTCAATTTTCCCCATTAAAAGTCTATGGAATCTATAAGTTGCCATAGCAACCAAACTAATGAGCCGATTTTCATAAACAAGCGAGCCATGATGGCCCTGGATTGCTCACCTTATCCATAGAGTAACAAGTGGGTCCCAGGGAGGGCCGTTCTTGAGCCCATGGCTATAATGTGCATAATGTTGAGGGAAGTCTAAAAAGGTGAAGCTTAATACCAAATATCAACAAAGGCTACAATTTGAACAATCTTGGTAAAGGTCAACTAGATGAAGCGCTTCATACCAAATATCAACAAAGGCTATAATTTGAACAATCTTGGTAAAGGTCTACTTGATGAACCTTCACACCAAATATCAAAGACCTTGGGGGTTGCAGTTTCAGAGAAGATTTTTTTTTTTTAAAGATATTCCCTACATAAGCCTATGTAAAACCAAATGGCCCTGAGGCGGGGGCATTTTTGGCCTCAGGGTTATAATTTAAACAATCTTGATACAGGTCCACTAGATGAAGCTTCACACCAAATATCAAAGACCTGGGCCTTGTGGTTTCAGAGAAGAAGATTTTCAAAGATTATCTCTATACAAGTCTATGTAAAAGCAAAAGGTCCCGGGGCGGGGACATTTGTGGCCCCGAGGGCTATAATTTGAACAATCTTGGTAGAGGTCCACTAGATGAAGCTCCATATATCAAAGACATGGGCCTTGCAATGTCAGGGAAGAAGATTTTTAAAGATGTCCCTATATAACTCAATATAAAACCAAAGGGTCTCGGGGCGGGGGCATTTTTGGCCTCAGGGCTATAATTTGAACAATCTTGATAAAGGTCCACTTGATGAAATTGCACACCAAATATCAAAGACCTAGGCCTTGTGGTTTCAGACAAGATTTTTCAAGATTTTCCCTATATATATACAAGTCTGTGTAAAACCAAAGGGCCCCGGAGCGGGGGCATTTTTGGCCCCAGGGCTATAATTTGAACAACCTTGGTAGAGGTCCACAAGATGAAGTTTCATACCAAATATCAAAGACCTGTGCCTTGCGGTTTCAGAGGAGAAGATTTTTTAAGATTTTCCCTATAAAAGCCCATGTAAAACCACAGGGCCCCAGGGCAGGGGCATTTTTGGCCCCAGCACTATAATTTGAACATTCTTGGGTCCACTAGTTGAAGTTTCATACCAAATATCAAAGACCTGGGCCTTGTGGTTTCAAAGAAGAATATTTTTTTTTAAGTTTTCGGTGAAAAAAATCTATTTTTGGTTCCTGTGACCTAGATGTGCAACGGACGGAAACCATTTGAACAACTTTGAAAGGGCACCACCTAAGGATCATTTCTGTGAAGTTAGGTCGAAATCCAATCAGGGTTTTAGGAGGAGATGTGTTTACGCACGGATGGATGCATGGACAACGGACAATAGGTGATCCCAAAAGCTCACGTGTCTCTATGTGACAGTGAGCTTAAAACATAAACTTTCAATCCCCCAGCCCAAGGATGCTACAGATAAAATTTGGGTCAAATCAGCTAAGTGGCTTCAGAGGAGATGTCATTTGAAAGTGTTGATGCCAGTTGACGACATATTTCAGACGACCACGACAGACAACTGCCTATCCTATAAGCTCCCACGGAGCCTTTGGCTCTGGTGACCTAAAAAATCTGAATAAAAATTACATGAATTAACTTCAATTAAGTTCTTTTGAATACTAAAAAAATTACAAAAAAGCATTAAACATGTATCAAGAACCATGAAATACTAAAAAGGTAACTAAAATTATACTGATATTATAGGTTTATATTGGTAAATTATTGCTGGTTGTCAGGAGCATTTTTGATAGCAAAAATGCTCCTGACAACCGGTTGTCAGGAGCATTTTATATAGCAAAAATGCTCCTGACAACCGGTTGTCAGGAGACACTTCCTAACCCTTATCATGCCGTTCATGACAACCCCTATCTTTGCAAACAGTGTAGATCCAGATCAGATGGCTTCGGAAGAAGCCATCTGATCAGGATGTACACTGTTAAACATTCAATTTATGAATTTGTAGGAATAAATTACATCAAGTAATCTGATTGGTTCAAAGTAAGAAACAGGTGTGGCTAAACTGAATATTCAGCAAGAGAAGGGTTAAGACGACCTTTGGGACTGTTCAAAGGTGGTCTTTAAGACCACTTTTGAACAGTCCCAAAGGTGGTCTCTTGTTAGGAAACACCGGGTGTAGAAAACATAAAGGAAGAATAATTGGACTCTTCTAAATAAGCTTTTAAAAAAATTTAGTCTGGTCTTAATAGCGGAATTTTACTATATTCTGACAGCTCAACTCCTTTGCATACTTGTTTAAAATTTGAACAAGTACAATTAACTACTACATCTTGTGTTTAAGAAGAGTGTGATGAATGGAAAACAATGTAGACCCTGATGAGACACCATGTTCTGTGGCATCCCATCTGTTTCTACACTGTTTGCTCAGGCCTGTCTATGGTTGAAAGAGTTTCTGGTGAAAAAATGTGCACTGTACTGGTTAAGACTTACTTATAAAAATAGAAGTGAAGGCAATGATCAGGAATGTATACAATTCATCCACAGCTCCCATCAGAGATACCAAAGGGAAAGAAACACAAACATGAAACAACTAGACCCTAATGGAAACATCAATAGCGGAAAGCCAAAAGGACAGTTACTTTCCCACAAAATGGCCAACTGGCTATCCAAAACAAATTAATATAAGCGACACACACACTCAGAGACAAACCATAACAAAAATAAACCGCGACAGAAGAACCGCCTTGGAACGGTCAGTGAAACGAATTCCACTGGTGGGCTTAAATTGATTTTATAAACCTGTCGAGCAAAATGCTGTGTGTAAACTGACTGTTTGATTTGAACTAAATGTTGGCTGGCCCATTAAAAAAAAAAAAAGAAAATGCCACAGAAATATATATTGCATATAGCATTGGCATTGATAAATTTCATTTTCTGAAATATTTTTCAGAGAAAATAAGGCTTGGTACCGTATTCTGGTGTGTATTACCCGCATTTGCGTACTACCCGCACCCCCCTTTTTTGCCAAAATCTGGGGGAAAACTGTTATTCTGTTGTATTACCAGCATGGAACATTTGCTGAAATTTTGGTGGATGCGTAAGTGAATAAAAGTAAGAATTTGGCCAGATTTTGTAACACACAACGGAACGCGCGATCGTCTTCAAAAGGCGGGAAAATGCACGTGCGTGCGAGTGTCACCAGAAAGTATGTATTTTCCATGAAAATGTTGAAAAAACTTCACCTGTTCACTATTGTAATTTATTTATTAACCCACATATGCCCGCGGCCCTTTTTTGGGACATCGGCAAACAGTGCAGTCCCAGATCAGACACCTCAGAAAGGCGCCGCAGACGTCTCTTTTTTGGGACATCGGCAAACAGTGCCGTCCCAGATCAGACACATCGGAAAGACGCCGCAGACGTCTGATTTGGATTTACACTGTTTGATTATTTATAACGGTTCAAGTATGACACTATTGTTAATCCCTGTCATATAATTGCCACCCTGCGGTGCGTGTCGATAAGGTGTGAAAATATGGTCAAGTTATGTCTCTAATTTGTGTTTATTCCCCAATCATAAAATTTAATCCGCAATCAATGTAAAAATTATTTAATTGCTCCTAAGACGAGTTGCTACGACTATTCTACTATCTCGTAAATGGTTATGTTTTGGCGCCAAATAGCAGACCCTTGGCGAGAAAAGTTGAACGATTTAATTTGTGTTAACACATCTGTATGCTGTTGTTGGTATTGACACGAAGCTTACAGAAAACGCTGTTTTCCACAACCATTTTGCTATCGAGAATATTTTTACCGTTTCCAAACAATTTTTTATGAGAGAGATACACCCCATTAAGATAAAACAATAGACACGTGTGGGGTTGCTGGGGTCCGATGACGTCATTTACCGATCGCGTGCAGAAAAAAAAAAACTGTAGCGGTGGTTTGTGGGCGGCGGTTTTGATGCCAGAAAACTTTGCTGTTCGCATTGAACTTGCTTGTTTATTTCGTTTAAAATCAGAGTTTTAGGAATAATACTCACAAAATCGGGCTTGCTAGTAATGGAGATTGTTATATTACTCATGTGTAAGTAAAATTGAGTGGACAGTTAAACGTTTTTTTATGTCGGGAATTGTAAAAGGATAGAGCATAACACGAGATGCATCTTATTTTCAGCTGACAAAAGTAAAAATAAAATGTTCCAAAAATAATTCGGGCGGATTACCCGCACCCTGAACTTGGGCCTGTAATTTGAGGGAAAAAAACTGCGGGTAATACACACCGGAATACCGTATGTCAAGTGAAGCTTACTGGCCCCGATAGCTCAGTTGGTAGAGTGTCCGCTCGGGGGAACGGGAGGTCTTGGGTTCGATCCCGGGCCGCGACATACCAAAGTCGTTAAAAATGGTACTAGCTGCTCCTCGCTTGGCACTCAGATTTACGGGGTAGAGCTAGGACTGGTCAATCCAGTGTCAGGATAATGTGACTGGCTGTGGTATCATGTAATGTGTCTGGGACATGATACTTCAGTGAGGCAGCACTATAAACGTGAGCATTGAGCTCCCTGTCGCAACCAGACACCGTCGTGATATGACTGAAAAATTGTTGAAAGCGACGTTAAACCCGAATTCACACACTCACATGTCAAGTGAAGCTCTCATTGGAGAGCTCCAAATACACTTTCTGTCATAGCATGGCTAAGTTAAAAGCTTCTTGCAAAAATAGGTTAAGGACAGATGTGCTCAGTAAATACAAGAAAAAGGTGAGATCTGGTTCGGAATAAAATTTTGCAGCAGAAAGTGGGATGGTTTCTCTACATCTACTCCAGTTTTTCCCAATGGTGGGATTAACCCATAGCATGCGGGAAACTCCTAAAGAGGTACCTTTGCAAACAGTGCAGGGCCATGAGGCGTCTGATCAGGGTCTGCACTATTTGCTAACAGAATTTTCCGTCAAAAATAGAATAAGAACAAAAAAATAAGCCTACTACCCCTTATATGACAAATGGACTTGTCCGAAGAGTCAAACAGTATACAATGGGTTAATGAAGGGGTGATACCTGTATTGTTGCAGGGTTCTTGACAGGGCAGTAAAATGCAAAACATAAACAAATAATGTTTCAGTGGCTTTATTTGTGTGTTTGTATTGGAGTTTAATGGCCCATTTAACACTATTTTAGGTTATTTTTTACCGGTCAGTTTACCTATCCACACTTTTCCGGGGCAATCTTATACATAAGCGGTTAACCAGTACAGTGCATTCAGAAACTGACAACTGCCCTTCTTGAATCAGCGGAAGGGAGAGAATGACCGTATAAAAGATTTCATGATCAATCTCCACGAAAGAATGTTCCCGACTCCCGTAGGTATCGAACCCCAATGTGTTATGCAACATTTCGTTAGGTTTGCATGTTCAGAACAAAAGAACTTGTAAATGGGCAGATTTGTGCAAGTTGATGCAGTAAAAATCAATAGACATTATTATCAAGTCAGTCTGTCACTGGCATAGACAATAATCCCTTAAAGCACCAATTACACCTAATGCAGATGACACACATTTTAAACTTCCTATCTTTCATTGAAAATTAGGTTTGGCATTTCATGTAGATGATTCACATGAAATGTCCAGCCTTATTTTCTAGGAAAAATAAATAAACAAAACATAGTGTCATTTGCTGCATGGCAGTGTTGCTTTGCAGATTAAGGGTTAAATTACGTAATGCGTATGTCTGTTACAGTGGGGATGAGTTCTTCATTATTTCTTTGAAATTCGGGCACAGTTGTTTAAAGCATCAAAGCCTAGCAAACTTACTGTTAGGTGGGAGGGCTGGAGAATGATGTATACTCTGCCAAATTCAGACAACCATGGCCCTAAGCTGTGAGCTAAGCCCCAAAGTTCTGGAAGGCAAAACTTTACAGGCCTATGAATAAGTCAGTAGCTTGTTCAACAAGCGTGAAATAAAGAACATACAAAATTGAAGAGACTTACATGGTATAATGCATGTTTGTTTGTTTGATTTGAAGTTTAACGTCCCTGTCAACAGTGTAAAGGTCATTTTGGAGATGTTGCTTCCAATTTTGTGGGACTTCTCAAGCCCTTCACCCAATTCATGGGAATATTGAAGGACAAGATGCCCATGTTTGTTTGAGTCTACCTGGTCCAATGTGGCATGATGTACTTTCATGCACAGTTGTTTCTTGTTTAGTGATATCTGAATTATCGCCCCCGCCCACCGGGGCTTGAAGAAATAGGTGGGCTGCATGATGCTTCCAAGCAAAGTTGAAACCGACGGCACAGCAGTTCGGATCCTCCATGCTTATAAAACCTATTGGTTTCATTGGGTGACAGGGCTTGAGATGTCATTTCATCTCAACGTCTGGTAAAAGTCTCACAAAATTGAAAGCAACGTCACCAAAATGACCTAAACAGTGTTGACAGGAACGTTAAACCTCAAATCAAACAAACAAATATCTGAATTATTCATTCCCAGTTCACCTTCAAAGTACAGTAAAATTTCTTAATTCAGACCACCTTTGGGGCTGTTCAAAAGTGGTCTCAAGACCACTTTTGAACAGCCCCAAAATGGTCGATTTGTGTCCAAGAGGAGTCGTGCAGAAAACATAAAGAAAAATAAATGAAACCTTTTGATTTGCTTATCGTAATGATCCTAAGTGTTGGGACAGATAGGCCAAAGCAAACACTGCAGACCCAGATCAGACTGCAGTCTGATCAGGATCTACACTGTTTGCCATTCTGTTTGCACATTTTGGACTCTTTGCAGGATTGTGAAACAAATTTGTTAAAATTTGAGGAGAAATACAACAAGTCCTCAAGGTATCCCAAATTTTTAGGAGTTTTAAGGTATATCTGTCCCAATACTTAGGATTGTTACAGTATACATTTTTGGGATACATCCTTTAACCATGTTTTGTCTAAAACCATGTTGTAATGAATGGTGTTATAATGAGGTTGTGGAGTAAAAGAAATAATGAATGTTGTTTGCTACTGTCTTGCTGGGCACTTAACCCTTATCCTGCTGTTCACAACAACCCCAATCTTTGCAAACAGTGTAGATCCAGATCAGATGGCTTCTGAAGAAGTCTTATCTTGCTGTTCACAACAACCCCTATCTTTGCAAACAGTGTAGATCCAGATCAGATTGCTTCTGAAGAAGTCTTATCTTGCTGTTCACAACAACCCCTATCTTTGCAAACAGTGTAGATCCAGATCAGATTGCTTCTGAAGAAGTCTTATCTTGCTGTTCACAACAACCCCTATCTTTGCAAACAGTGTAGATCCAGATCAGATTGCTTCTGAAGAAGTCTTATCTTGCTGTTCACAACAACCCCTATCTTTGCAAACAGTGTAGATCCAGATCAGATTGCTTCTGAAGAAGTCTTATCTTGCTGTTCACAACAACCCCTATCTTTGCAAACTGTGTAGATCCAGATCAGATGGCTTCTGAAGAAGTCTTATCTTGCTGTTCACAACAACCCCTATCTTTGCAAACAGTGTAGATCCAGATCAGATGGCTTCTGAAGAAGCCATCTGATCAGGATCTACACTGTTTGACATTAAGTTTATGGCTTTGTAAGAATAAATTACATCAAGTAATCTGATTGGTTGATAGACAGAAATGGGTGTGGCTAAATTGAATATTCAGCAGGATAAGGGTTAAATTATTTAGCTATAGAGTGATTATTTTTTCTGTTCCAGGTCTAGATACACGAAGTGAGCCATGTCAGAGATTCTTTAGAGAAGGATTGACCACATCTTTCACCAAGATCATGACAGACGAGGCAGTCAGTGGCTGGAAATACGAAATCCATGTAAGACTTATTGCAATATTCTGAAACTCAATTCATCTGGGCTTGGAGAAATAGATTGGGCTGCATGGTGCTTCCACGCAGAACTGAAACTGAACAAACCTGAGTACTGGTAAACCACTTGGGTCTAAGCCTGCCCAGTAAAAGTGATACGATTCAGATTGCTCCTTATAGTCTAGCGGTTTCTTTAGTGGTAGGTCTTGAGATGTCGTTTCATCTCACTGTCAGGTAAAAGTCCCACAGAATCTGAAGCAGTGTCTTCAAAATGACCTAAATAGTAACATAACAAACAAACAAACTGAAACTCATTTGCTTGAATACCAATGGCTCATTTAGGTCTCCATTCATCGGGGCTTGTAGAAATAGATTGGGCTGCACGGTCCTTCCATGCAGAGCTGAGACGGACCTAACGTGAGTACTGGTTAACCAGATAGAAGGTCTAAGCCTTCCCATGCAAAGTGGTGCGAGTTGGACCATCCCTACATATAAATAAACTTTTTTGGTTTGTTTGGGTGGCAGGGCTTGAGATGTCATTTCATCTCAGTGTTGTGTAAAAGTCCTACAAAATTGGAAGCAGTGTCTCCAAAATGACCTATATAGTGTTGACGGGGACGTAAAACAACAACACAAACAAACTGAATCTTGCTTGAATATCAGTGACCCTTTTACTGTGCCTGATTCAAACATGTTCTTAAGGGGAATGGATACACCTTCAGTGGAGGCAACTCCTTCAAAAATATTTTTGTCTCCCTTGTCAATAGGGGTCAACTCTTAAAGGAAAGAATTTGCTCCTCTTTTGCTCCAGAGGAGCAAATTCTTTCCATTAAGAGAAGACCCCTTTTTCATTGGGGTAGGGCTTATAGAAAATAGAACAGGAAGTCCTGAAAGTTGTCTCCATTTGAAAAATGGCAGAAAAATCTGCCAGGTGTTTCCATTCCCATAAGGAATTTTCCAACAGCTTGTTTGATATGAAGTTTAATGTCCCCGTCAGCACTGTAAAGGTAATTTTGGAGACGTTGCTTCCGATTTTGTGGGACTTTTACCCGACATTGAGATGAAATGACATCTTAAGCCCTGCTGACCAATGAAACCAATAGGGTTTATAAGCATGGACGGGCTGACTCGCGCCGCATTGCCTGGGCAGGCCATCCCATCTGCATTTTTTAGACTCCCGGCTGGATCATGAAACAAATTTGTTAAAATTTTAGGAGAATTACAGCAAGTCATCTTAGTGTCCGAATTTTTAGGATTTTTACGGCATGTTGGAAAAAGGGGTCTACCCCAAAGAAAAGATTCTCCAAAATGACCCTGGGGTGCATAACCTCAACTAGAACAAACAAGTATTGCCTTATCAGTTTGATTGAAGTTCTAGATACTGATAAATGTGTCTCTTTCTTTTAGAAATGCATTTTAAAGAATGCTGAGAAGTTAGTAGAACTTTGTGTGGCCAAGCTGTCTCAGGACTGGTTCCCACTGCTAGAGCTGTTAGCCATGGTTTTCTGTCCACACTGCAAGTAAGTCAAGTATTAGCTTTGCTGAAGTGATAGGGAGTCTCTTCATTATGCACGATGATTCGGAAATAATTTTTCTTATATCTCCATAAAAAGAATATGACACAGTGTTCTATCTACAATTTTGTACATTCACATCATTTTCAATATTTTCCAGACATTTCAGACAATGCAAGGTCATATATATTTCAGAAACAAAAAAATAGTCCTTGATTAAAAATTTGAGGCTAGCCACATTTTGAGAAAATTACATAACAATAGCAGCCAGCAGAAGCTCAGATCAGCCTGCACATCTTGGCAGCATAGCAACAGAGGTAAGTACTTTGTGATAATTGAAGGATAATTTTTGTCAGTTCTCCAGAAAAACCTGTGTAGTGGGTATTCACCGAGGCAGTTCTACTGAATACCCACAACATAGGTTTATATGGAGAAATTAGGAAAACTACCCTTCTATTATCACAAAATACTTACCTGATCTATTGTTACGCTGATCTGAGGCTTAACTGTCTGCATTAACCTTTAACCTGCTGAATATTCAATTAAGCCACACTCATTTCTGACTTTGAACCAATCAGATTACTTGATGCAGCTTATTTCTACATATTCATAAACTGAATGTCAAACTGTGTAGATCCTGATCAGATGGCTTCTTCAGAAGCCATCTGATCTGGATCTACACTGTTTGCAAAGATAGGGCTTGTCGCCTACAGCAGGGTAAAGGTTAAGTATCACTGTACCTCAGTCTAACCAATAGCTGATAGCAATGGCTCCTGTCTGACTTCACAGACACACAAGCTGATTTTTGTCACCAATGGTCGGAATGCCGACCTTATAAGCTCAGTCAGATGCTCTCCTGATTGATGATTGGGGGAGCACAGGTTCGATACCTGCCGATTTTGGCAACATTCTTTTGCGGAGATTGATCATCAGATCTTTTCAACAGTCATTCTCTCCCTTATGCTGATTCATGAAGAGCATTTGTCATTTTCTTGTGAAAGAATATGCACTGATTTAGTTAACCACTCATGTATAAGCCTATGTAGGAAAATGTGGTACTTGAACTGACTGGCTCCACATGACCTAAATCGAGTTGACTTGGCTGTAAAACTCTAAACAAATATCACTGGTTGGGTGATCCCAAAGAATCATTTTTTCAATGTTGAACCTTGTGTTGTTGATATTCATTAAAATAGCTGGGGTAATTATCAACAACATGGCTGCAAATAAAAAAGCAGTAAATGAGGATAATATTTGAAATAATTTTTTCTTAACCCTTCTCTTGCTGAATATTCAGTTTAGCCGCACCCATTTCTGACTTTGAACCAATCAGATTACTTGATGTAATTTATTCCTACAAATTCATAAATTGAATGTCAAACAGTGTAGATCCTGATCAGATGGCCATCTGATCTGGATCTACGCTGTTTGCAAAGAAAAGGGTTGTCGTGAACACCAGGATAAGAGATAAATCTGTATTTAAACATACATTTTGCTAAGTTGGACCCATACAGTAGTGTTATAAAGAGAATGTGGTGTAACTTGAAAAGGGTCTGAATTACTCGATAAAAAGGGAATGAATACACCTTCATAAAAAGGCAACCTTTTCATCCCTTTTCACTTGTGTCTACCATTGAAGGAAAGAATGTGCTCCTGGAGCAAATTCTTTCCATCAAGAGTAGACCCCCTTTTCAGAAGATTTCTGTTTACTGGAAAGCAAAGAGGAGCCAGTCTTGGTTGCTCAGTTGGATGTGTGACTAACTGGTGATTAGGACGGGCCAGGTTTGATACCTGCTGGGTCGGCAGCAATCTTTTGTGGAGATTGATCATAAAATCCGCTCCATTCATCTAGTTGTCAGTTTGTTTGTTAATTTTTGAGTTTAACGGCCCAGTCAACACTATTTTAGGTCATTTATGAGCCGGTCAGTTTTTGCTGGGCAGGCTTATACATAAGCAGATAACCAGTACAGTGCACATTCTTTTGCCAGAAACTGACAACAGCCCTTCTTGAATCGGAAGAAGGGAGAGAATGACCCTAGAAAAGGTTATTCATCTAGTTGTCAGTATCAGGCAAAAGAATATGCACAGTACTGGTTAACTGCTTATGTATAAACATGCCCAGGAAAAGTGTAGTGAGGTTAGTTGACAGGCTTGATATGACCGAAATTGTGTTGACTGGGCCAATAAACTCAGACAGTTAAATGCACTATTGAAGGAAAGAAATTGCTCCAGGGAAGCAAATTCTTTCCATTAAGAGCAGATCCTCATTTAAGGCGAATGGGAACACCTTCAGTGGAGGCAACTCCTGCAAAAGTATTTTTGTCTCCCATGTTAATAGCGGTCAACTCTTAAAGTAAAGAATTTGCTCCTATGGAGAAATTCTTTCCTTTAAGAGTAGACCACTTTTTCAGTGGGAAAGGACTTTTAGAAAAGGGAACAGGAAGTTCTGAAAGTTGTCTCCCTTTGAAAAATGGCGGGGGAAAAAAAAACTGCCAGGTGTTCCCATTCCCCTTAAGAGGGGCTCTACTGAAAAGCAAAGAGGAAGTCATACAGGGCCCACAGTTGTTCAAAGCATCGTCAGCTTAACAAGCTTATTAGTGTCAAAACGTTAACTGTTCTAGCAAGTACGGTATTTAATACAGAGATGTTTTTGTTGAAAAAAATGTGAGCAGCTTTTGCATATGCAAAAGCAGCTGCTCACATTTTATCAAGAAAAATATTAGTATATTTTCCAATTATTAATGATTTGTTAACTAATGGTGTTGTTAGAGTTTTGAACAACTGGCCCTAGATCACGCCTTGTAAAAGAAATAGTCAAAAGCCTGTCAGATGCATATCTCCATGCTGATTGCATATTTTCTCTGTGTACTTGTACTTCATCGATCATTCTTGCAGGTTTCATACATACAATGGTACCAGGCCGTCAGAGACGGTACCTACAGGATCTCAGCTGGCCGATGATGTTCTGTTTGCTAGACCTCCAGATCCAAGAAATCCAAGGGTAAGTATGTTTGTTTGTTTGTTTGATTTGAGGTTTAACGTCCCCGTCAACACAGTAAAGGTCATTTTGGAGAGGTTGCTTCCAATTTTGTGGTACTTTTACCCGACATTGATATGAAATGGCATCTCAAGCCCTGCCACCAAATGAAACCAAAAGGGTTTATAAACGTGGACGGCCCGAATCGCACCGCTCTGCCTAGGCAGGCTTAGATCCTCTAAGCGTTTTACCAGTACTCATGTGCGGGTTGGTTTCAGCTCTGCGTGGAAGCATCATGCAGCCTATTTATTTCTTCAAGCCCCAATGGGCGGGGGCCGAAGGGTAAGTATGTTCCCTAGCACTTGACCCATTTTGTTCTGAATAGAAGCTTCAGCCTTACATACAGCAGATGTCAATTTGGTATGAAGTGGTTTTGATGCAGGGAAAAATTATTTATCTGGAACAGCAACCCTAGTAAGAAGTGGTTTTGGTTGGTTAGTTACTTGACATGGGAAAAACATAATACACATGTACTGGAACAGCAACCTTATAAGTCGTTTTGTTTGGATAATTACTTGACAAAGGGGAAAGTCATTTTACTGGAACAGCAACCCTGGATTAAAGAAGTTGTATTGATTGGTTAATTACTTGATGTTAGGAAAAATTATTACGCTGGAACAGCAACCCTAGTAAGTTGTATTGATTGGTTATTGACTTGATGTAGGGAAAAAAGCATTATACTGGTATGGCAACCATAGTAAGAAATGGTTTTGATAGGTTAATTACTCGACATTGGAGGGAAAAATCATTATACTGGAACAGCAACGATAGTAAAAAAAAATCATTTTGATTGGTTAATTACTTGAAAAAGGGAAAAATCATTATACTGGAACAGCAACCCTAGTTGGAAATGGTTTTGATTGGTTAATTACTTGACATATGGAAAAATCATTATACTGGAACAGCAACCATAGTTGGTTGGTTGATTTGAGGTTTAGCTTCCCTGTCAACACTGTAAAGGTCATTTTGGAGACGTTGCTTCCAATTTTGTGGGACTTTTACCTGACATCGAGATGAAATGACATACGCAAAAGCTGCTCACATTTTTTCAGCAAAAATATTAGCGTATTTGCCATAATACATGATCAAAGTTTTAAAGATACGTTAACTAACAACGTCGTTAGTTTTGAACAACTGGCCCCTGAATGTCAAGTGATTTGATAGGTTGATTGTCAGATATGTGACAAAAAATATTCAGCATGACAGGGGTTAACATGGTCAGGTGTTTATTGCAGGGTTGGTTGGTAGATTTAGTGAACAAGTTTGGGCAGTTGGATGGATTCCAGATCATGCTAGACAGATTTACCAATGGACCTCCGCTCTCAGTTCCTGTGATAGCTGCCCTTGTCAAGTAAGTTACTGATGCATTTATAATATCTTTAAGGGCCTGTCACAATGAGCGGATGGCAATTTCATTTTTTATGTCTCCGGTAGCGATAGCGGGGACATTGTTTTTGCCCTGTCTGTTTGTTGGTTTGAAAGTGGACAACTTTAACGTTGGTCATAACTTTTGAACCGTTTGAGAAAGAGCCTTCATATATGGCATGTAGGTTCCTTGTGATAAGAGCTGTCAAAATTTTTGACCGGCGACCTTTACCTTGACCTTTGACCTACTTAGAGAAAAAAATAACTTTGTCATAACTTTCAAACTGTTTCATTCATGCAAACTTTTCTGAATGTGACCTTGACCTTTGACTTACGTAAAAGAAAAAATTAAATTGTTCATAACTTTTGAACTGTTTAAGATAGAGCCTTCATATTTGGCATGTAGGCTCCATGTGACAAGAGCTTTACATCCATGCAGAAATTTTTGACCTGTGACCTTGACCTATGACCTACTTAAAAGAAAAAAAAAATATTATTGTTCATAACTTTTTAACCATTTAAGATAGAGCCTTCATATTTGGCATGTAGGATCCTTGTGTCAAGGGTTTTTCACTCAAACAAAAAATCTTGTTTTCAGAGAGAAAAACACTTGTAATTTCATGTGAATTGTCTGCTATTCTGATGATTTACCTATTTTACTCCCAATTTTCTCTGGCCAAAAACACACACCACAACGGCTTTTAAACACTTTTGTTTGGGTCCAAAGCAGAAACCTTGTTTAACTATGTGTTATAGCCAAACAAAATTTTACTGATTATCCAGGTCTACACTTGTTTGCTACAGGGATTTTCAGTATGAAATCAAAAAAAAAATGGCAAAAAACACCCAAGACCCAACAGCCTTTGATTGACAAATTGACTTGTCCAACATATAATAATGGAAGACTCGACCAGCATACTGTAGGTTAAATTGCTCCAACCTGTTTAGGATCATGAAAGTTTGTTCAAATTAGAGGTAGTTTTAGCTACACAGAGGATCTTATATGAGTGTTCACGTATTAGTGAATTTATTACACGAGTTGGGGAAAAGGGAAAATGCAAGGCTTTGCCAAGCAATTTATTTTTTTTCTTCAACAAGTTTAATAAATTTAATAATACATGAGCAGGTATGCAAGATTCTATTTATCATATGACATTAAAAACGCATTTTATTCACGATTTCTTCACATAAATGTCAATATTCCGCCATTTGTAAACATGACGTCGTTAAGAACGTCGTACATGTAAGGTTATGGGGCGTTTCTAACTAATTTGCATTTTGAATCCACTAGTGGATTATCAAATTTATTACATGGCATTATTACACTCTCAGACGCAACGTCATATGATAATGAGGGTTAATCATAATGCAAGGTCAAGAATCATAATGGGGATGACTTAGGGATAACTTTTTGATCTTCTATAAAATCAAGCGTTTTGTGTACTCCTTAGAATCGCCTCATTGAGGCAATTCTAAGGAGTACACACAACATACAGTTTCAAGGTAAAAGGATAAAAATCTCCCCAAAAAATTATTCATCACTGAAACGTTGTTGTATGGATTTTAGGCACTCAAGAATTAGTTCAACTTGGACGTGGTTAACCAGCCATCTGTGTTTGATTCATTAAAGTTTGTCTGTACTGTCATTTTTATAGCCCCACTTGAACAAAGTGGGGGCTATATTGGATTTGCCTTGTCCTTCTGTGATTCCGTAATTCCGTTATTCATCGTACCTCAAAAACCGTTTGAGGTATTTTCATGAAACTTATCACAAATGTAAAGCACTATGAAACAATGTGCAGAGCACATGAACCATAACTCTGGATTGCCTTCTTTTGGAGTTATTGCCCTTTGAACATTGAAAAAATTCCGTTATTCATGATAACTCAAAAATCGTTTTGAGGTATTTTCATGAAACTTCACACAAATGTAAAGCACTGTAAGACGATGTGCAGAGTGCATGAACCATAACTCTGGATTGCCTACTTTTGGAGTTATTGCCCTTTGAACATTGAAAAATGGCAATTTTAACCTTGACCGCTCCATAACGCAAAAACGGTTTGAGATATTTTCATGAAACTTCACACAAATGTAAAGCACCATGAGACGATGTGCAGAGCACATAAACCATAACTCTGGATTGCCTTTTTACCACAATTAATTAGACAATGAAAGCTGAAAACATTTTTTTTTTCCTTGTATTTTTCTTGTCTGTTAGTGCTATAGCGGGGCTATAGTCAGATCCTCTGACAGTTCTAGTTTTTCTGGGAGAAAACATGATGTTCAAGGATTGATGTGGTTTTAAGCCTGGATAAAGCATACAAGAGTTTGAACATTTAAGCTTTCCCGATTTACAAATTCATGTAGTTCACTAAATTTGAGTTTTTAATGGAATCTTTTAATTGTCACTGTGCCTGGGTGATCAGGTAAGGTGTTAAATACCATACAGCTCTTTTTAACTTGTTTGTATTTCAGGCCATTTGGTCAGTGTGCCGAAGTTTTAACTCAACATACAGTGCAGAAATATCTGATGCCTGTTGTGGTTAGTATTACTTTAGAATTAAGAATTAAGATAGATTCATTTGGGCTACAAGATCTTACATAGGACTATGTTGGAGGATGAGTAAAAAATTTGTCTAGTCCCTATGGAATTTACCACACTCTACATGCCCTGAGTCATGCAGAACGAGTGAAACTCTGAAGAACTTTCAAGCCTTAATACATACATAATACAGAAGCCTCCGTGGTTTAGTGGTTATACTACTCGCCTTGTAAACCAGGGGTCGCAGGATTGATCCTGGGCTTCTCCAGACTATCGGATGAGTCTTTAAACTGAGGTCCCGTCTCCGTATGACCTTAGCCGTTGGTGAGACGTAAAGCTAAAACACTCGAATATATATTACCCACAAGCATAAATAAATATGAGTACATCATCATTGTAAGATGTTATTATAATATAACTGTTAATAATTATAACACACTTGTCAGGCTGTCAAAATAGTTTTCCACAGAACTCTATAGACAGTGAAAAATTCAATTGTTTATAAATGAATAACAGCCACATTCCGCAAACTTTGAGAACAACCCTCAAACAATGAAATGAAAAATATGGCCAAAAATTAACCTTAGTACTTCTCCTTATCAGGTGCTGTGATCCTTTTCTTGTTACTGTTGGCCTTACAGCACAGCTCCAAATGAGGAAAAGAAACAACAGGATAATTTTCTTATTTCTTGTCAGAAACATATACAGTAAAATTCCTATAATCAGACCACATTTGTTTCTTTAAGACCACTTCTGAACAGTCCCAAAGGTGGTCTCTTTTTAGAAAACATTGAGTAAAGAAAACACAAAAAGAATGACTGAAATGTTCATTTTTATGGGGTTACAAGAAAAAAATATCCCAAAGTTATCCTCAAAACTCCTCCTTACTTGGAGCTAGGCTTATAGGAAAATAAGAAAAATAAAAAAATCCCAAATTTATCATTCCCAAGCACTGCTTACATCTGGGGCTTAGGAAATCCATATTTTGTTATGTGGCAAAAATATCATAAATTCATTATAGCCCCGCTTTGAAAAAGTGGGGGCTATATTGGATTTGGCTTGTCCGGAATTCCGTCTGTAATTTGTCCGGAATTCCGTCGGTCTGTCTGTCTGTCTGTAATATTTGATAGTGGGTACCTTGTTACCGCAACTCCTCTTACAGTTCTAGGTCAATCCTTTTGAAACTTTACAGGTGTTTTCATATAGGTCTGAAGATATGCATATTCTTTTTTCATTATCCTTAAATAATTTTTTTCACTTATTTCACCTTTTTTAACTTAGACAATTTTTGAGATCTACTAATGTTAAAATGTATAGGGAGTAGCTACCTTGTTACAGAAACTCCTCTTACAGTTCTAGGTCAATCCTTTTGAAACTTTACAGGTGTTTTCATATAGGTCTGAAGATGTGCATATTCTTTTTTCATTATCCTTAAATAATTTTTTCACTTATTTCACCTTTTTTAACTTAGACAATTTTTGAGATCTACTAATGTTAAAATGTATAGGGAGTAGCTACCTTGTGACCACAACTCCTCTTACAGTTCTAGGTCAATCCTTTTGAAACTTTACAGGTGTTTTCATATAGGTCTGAAGATGTGCATATTCTTTTTTCATCATCCTTAAATAATTTTTTTCATTTATTTCACCTTTTTTAACTTAGACAATTTTTGAGATCTACTAATGTTAAAATGTATAGGGAGTAGCTACCTTGTTACCACAACTCCTCTTACAGTTCTAGGTCAATCCTTTTGAAACTTTACAGGTGTTTTCATATAGGTCTGAAGATGTGCATATTCTTTTTTCATTATCCTTAAATAATTTTTTTCACTTATTTCACCTTTTTTAACTTAGACAATTTTTGAGATCTACTAATGTTAAAATGTATAGGGAGTTGCTACCTTGTGATCGCAACTCCTCTTACAGTTCTAGTCAATCCTTTTGAAATTTAACAGGTGTTTTCATATAGGTCTGAAGATGTGCATGTGCTTTTTTCATTATCCAAAACCTATTTTTTAACTTAGACTGTTTTTCAGATCTAATAACACGAAAAGTCTATAAGGCATAGGTACCTTGTTAGGGATTTAACCCTCTCACAAGTCTTTACCTTTAATTCATGAGTCTTTCTCCTCTGACAGGGCTATAGCGGGGCTATAGTCAGATCCTCTGACAGTTCTAGTTCAGTACAGCAGTCCTAAGAGAAGTAGGCAATTTTCATATATTTTAAAAGGAGAATGTGTCTTACAAGGTTTTGATTTGAAAAAGTCACACACAGATACTCATTGATACTTATAAAAGGGGTTTAGCTGTATTAACCCTTGTCCTGCTGAGCCCGGATATGTCTTATCTTTCAAACAATGCAAATCCAGATCAAATGGCTTCTGAAGAAGCCATCTGATCAGGATCTTCATTGTTTGCCTTCAGCTCAAGAATTTGTTGCAATAATTTGCTTCGAGTATTCTGATTGGTTGATAATCAGTAGTGGGTGTGGCATATATAAATATTCAGCAGGTCAAGGGTTAATAATAAAAAACAAACAAAATGTAAATCTGGTATTTTCAGGAAATAGTGCCAAAGTTCCTTGATGGTTTGACAGATGAAGAACTGAAGAAGGAATCGAAATCAGAAGTAAAGAATGATGCCCTATCATCTATAGTGAAAGCTCTGAAACAGCTGGTATACACCCTGCCAAACCAGGAGGAAACAATAAAAACTTTGGAAAGATTTAGGCTTAAAATGATACTCAGGTAAAAAGTGAATGTAGTTTTAACCCTCGCCATACAATTACCTATTTACCCTCGCCATACAATTACTTTTTAATATCAAATATAACTACCCATCACTACAATTATAGCCTTTTCACCAGACGCAGGTCTGGGACAGTCTGACACAAAAAAAATCTAGCCAGAAATGCCACTGGCATGTCCCTTTTCCCGTGACCTCCCCAGCGTCGAGTCCTGATTGGTCGCTGATGTCACATGACCTATCAGACCAATAGGCAGACGATACAGGTCACGTGACCTCGATTTTCGCGCCGAGAAGGTCATTTTATTTTTTCAGACTTGCTTGGGATAGGATCGTCAAACTACATTCCATGGAAGAATGAATAAACGGATAAGTGTTTTATTCTTTTTTGATTTTGCACTTACCTTGAGTTTCCACAACGTACTTAGGCTTTTTAAGCTTACTGTTTATTCCGAAATTCTTAGAGACTTTATTTCGCGTGTTTCTGCCGACATTACATGTGTAGTGGTTGTCCGCCATTTTGAATTTTCACTTGGAAGTTTTGTTTATCATGTGATCAACCGTTTTTGGTTTTTGATAAGCACCACACTTCTTCTCATGTTATGTGCCAGGGTATACGCTCGTATTATTCCTGGTAATGTTTTAATAGAAGTTGGCGTTGTGGAAACTTAAATTGCCAGAAAAGAGGACGGTTTTTGTGCGTGTTCCTTCCACTTCCGGTATCGGAAGACGTTGTATCGCTGAATAAAAATTCTCAGCATTAATTTAGTTTTGAACATGTGCAAGACCCGTCTTCGTTTAGCACTTATAAATCCCACGATGCAGATGGATAATATTCAGGTCCCTTTGTGGCCTTTCTATAGTATCTTCTAAACAGAATCCATCCAATTCGTGTGGGTCACCTTTGCCGAATCAAGATGAGCCAGTCTATGTCCCCTCCTCCCATTTGGGCCTGGGTTGACTAGGATAGGTTCGTCCACCGCCCCGTAGAGACCCTGCTCATAATTGCGGGGACTCCGGGGTGCGGGGAACCTATGCCCAAAAATTTTTTCCGAATCCATGTTACATACGAATTTTGGTACGGTTCCGATCCCGGTTTTTATCGGGTAACCTTTCCGGACCTTCGGTACTTAGTTTACCTTGGTCATATGCTTCTTTCCTCTTATTATGATAAATTTTTGTTATCATAATCATTTAATTGGATTGTTTTCCCTTGTAAAACATACAGACTTGGGCATCGTTTATTGGAATACCGTGACTATTGCAAGTGAGTCCGGGACGTTTCGGTACGGAGTCGTTTCGGCCTGGGTCGTTTTCGGCCCGAATTTGCACCTGGATCGATTCGGCCTATTTCGGTGGGTCGTTTCGGCCTTGTGTCGATTCGGCCTTGGGTCGATTCGGCCTTGATCGTTTTAGGCACGGCTCCTTGAATGCTCAATTTTGATTCGGCAATTTCGCATGTTCAGTGCACGATACACAATAAAGGGCCTAACACTGGGGAAGTTTAATTGAGCCTCGAGTGTTTTGCCCCTAGAGCTGAATCTGGGCCTAGTGAATTATCCTCTGGGGATATATCAATACTCAGGGGTTGGTCTTTTTTCGTCTTTACTAATTAGCGATTATGAGAAGGACATATTTAGAGCCTCATCACCTATTGATTCTAAAACTATAAGCGGACCATGTCTTCCCAACGTTTTCAGAATCAAGCTTCAAGACCGGGGGCACTCGTGCGAAAAGAACTTGGAACATTGGTTCTAACAACAAAAAACATCAATTTGTTTTGTTCTTATGAAATTCCAAAATTCTACCCAGATTCAGACTCTGTATATATGACGTCAGGGAAATTGGCATTACTTCCTGTTTCGACGCTCTAACATTGGAGCTTCTTACCAGGACTATTATTAAGTGGGTTCTCATTATGACTGGTATTCTAATTCTACCCACTTTGCCTTCAAACAAGAGCATTCCGACCATATAGCTGCTATTCTAATGCTTTTGTTTATTTCCCGGTCATTTTTTCACATGCCATGGCTGTCTACCACCATGTTGCATGTTTGGCGCAACTCTGCTCTTGATAACTGGTTCAGTTTTTACTGAGCATAGTAAATGAAAACTTAGAGCCTCAGCGCCTCTTGATTCTAAAACTATAAGCGGACCATGTCTTCCCAACGTTTTCAGAATCAAGCTTCAAGACCGTGGGCATTCGTCTTTTTTGAAGTCTTCGGAGAGCGTATCAAGTACAGGTACCGCAACCAAGAGACGCTCTTCGACTACTTCCGATGACTTTTAAGTGCTTATCACCCTCGACTAGAAGATCTCAATCAGTCCTCGTCTACTAATAGATCATTCTCAGATCAGGGTACACGGTCCTTTCGTTCCAGAGGTCGGACTGGAACGAAATCTCCCAATAGAGGAAGACACAAGTCTAACAAATGACTTTCTTCCTTCCCCTCCTCTTCATCTTCTCCCAGTAGGAGCCGAGCTTTTTCAGTTCTACCAAGCCTTGGCTTCTTTTATTAAATATTTTTTGAGTTTTATGAGTTGTGAGAAAGGGTTACTGGATTGCGTTCGTTTGGAATCCTTTCTCTTTCTCACATGCAAATACTATTTCTGGTAAATAGTATCAAGAAAAGAAATCTTTTTATTGGAAGAGGAAGGGTTCTTCTCCAAAAGAAAGCCGTGTAAGTAGAAAAATTTCTCCTTTCCCCAGGCTTCTACAGGCGGATCTTTCTGTTCGAGAAGAAAATGGGAAAATCGACTCATCATCGAGTTCTCACACTTAACACAGATGATGCAAGTCGATCATTTCAAAATGGAAACTTCGTCCTCGATTAGTCAGGTCAATTCTCCCAAATTCGGGGACGATTTCCGTAGTTTTTAAAGGACGCTTACCTTCACATCTCCATCCATAGGTCATTACGCAAATTCCTTCGTTTCACCTTGGATGGAATTTTGTGTATCAGTCCGTTGCCTTTCCTTTGTTGGATTTGTCAACGGATCAATGAAAGGAAAAGAAGAAAATGGGAAAATCGACTCATCATCGACTTCTCACACTTAACAAGATGATGCGAGTCGATCGTCTCAAAATGGAAACTTCGTCCTCGATTAGTCAGGTCAAATTTCCCAAATTCGGGGACGATTTCCGTAGTTTTAAAGGTCGCTAGCCTTCACATCTCCATCCATAGGTCATTACGCAAATACCTTTGTTTCACCTTGGATGGAATTTTTGTGTATCAGTCCGTTGCCTTTCCTTTGTTGGATTTGTCAACGGATCAATGTTTTCCCTGTTCACCAACTTATTGGAAATTAATTAAGCAGCTCTCATCATAGAATTAGGCCCCAATCTCGTGTAGTGTTCCGATGATGGGTTTTGTCATCATTTTTACAGATACTGTTTATCATACCTTGTCCTAACGTGTACAGGTTATTGTGAATTTAGATTTCATACACTTTATCGAGAAGTTGAAATTGACTCTACCTCAAAGATACTTCTCCAAATTTTTTCACGCTCCGAAAAACTTTTGTTTTATGTCAGGGGTTTGTTTCCCCTTTTTAGAACTTAGTAATTGGATCCAGTTTCCCTGGACAATCTCATCTTAGACCTTTCCAGTTTATTTTCGCAAATATTATCACTGGAAATACCATACGGTCTAAAGGAGCAATAAATTCCATTATCAAGATTGCTCTCTACGATTTATGAATCCCTCAGTATCAAATGGGGTCTCCTCTTTTAGAGACTATTCCCTATTTGTTTTTTCGCATGCCAGCCTTTCAGGTTGGTTTTCCACTTTGAACCTCAGGGATTAGTTGTTCAAGGAACGTGGGGCCTATATTAGGCGGGGCTATATATATATATATATGTGTGTGTATGCGTATATGTATGTATATATGTATATGTGTATAAACATTCTGAAACTTCAGAAAAATTTCCTTGGTTTATCAGTTCTTCATAGCTCCAAACTGAGGAACAGCTTCATTATTGTTACTCCAGACAAATGAATAGTGTAGTTTTTTCTACTTATCAGGGAGTGACTCATTACTCTTCCCTGTTGGCTTTTACATGGAAGATTATAACTTGGTGTCTTCAGGAAGGTATGTCTATCCTTGTCGGACACCTCCAGGGCAGATTATGTCATTGGGATCGCCCCTATAGACCAGTTCACCATCCGTTCTCTACAGGGCGTTTTCTCAAATGGAGAGAACCTTTATTGGGCCTTTTTTAATCAAATGTCCAAACAACTCGGTTCTCCAATCAACTTCCTTTGTGTTTCAAGTTTCAGATCACCTGGAACGTGCAGTTGATTTAAAATCTCTAGATTGGGGGAATCTTTTACATATGCGTTTACACCATTCAACTGAATTCCTCTAGTTCTAGGTAAAAATTCAAGCGTCCAAAAGCCGAGCCATTCTGATTACGCCTCCTATGGCCTCAGAGATCTTGGTTTTTTAGTCATTCTGAGCCTAGTCTCAAGACTTGCAACCAGTCTTCCAGTAGTTCCAGATCAAATATCTAAAAGGTGTGGGTCAAGCATTCCATTTCAATCCAGAAATGCTTTACTTACACATCCAGATGTTGTCAGGAATCAAACCAGAGGTAGACACTTTTCTGGTTTTTCTGCCGAGTGTATCTTCAAATATAGAAAGATCTCCACTCTCAAGTTTTACTCTGGAAGATGGAAGATATTTTCTAGTTGGTGTAGAAAAAGGGAAATAAATCCAGACAATTCCTCTAGGGAGGTTTTTTACTGGATTTCTTTTTCTGTCTGTTCTCTACCCTTCAATTTCTATTTCATCTAAGAGAAGGGTACAGATCAGTAATCTCGAACATGTTAAAATTTTAGTCGGCTTCACACTTTTTCATTAAACCCTACCATCACCAGCTTATTAAAGGGGTTTTTTCACTATGCCGACAGGTTTTCAGGACTTTGAATCCAAATGGAATCTTGCATGGGTGTTGTGGTCTTTTCTAAACCACCTTACGATCCGGTGAATTCAGCTTCTTTTATTCATTTGATAGTCAAGCTGTATTTCATTTGACATTTGCTTCAGTTCGTAGAAGTTATAGTCATGCTTTGCCAATTACAGAGGGTTGTTTTCAGGTATGAGAAGAACAATGACTTCTTTTTCTCTTCTCATTCAACCTATTTTTGTTTCAGGCTATAAATAACCTTGTCTGAAACTACTATTTGTCCTGTCATTTCCAGGATTCGTGGATTGTAGGCTAATGTGAATTTTTTGTATACATTAGAATGTTTAAAACGTTTCGAGATTATCATGAGAATTTTTTCTTTTCAATCAAGGGGTTTTGGATATATTTCTAACCATCCTTGATTGCAAAGTGGATTTGTAAAGTGATAAAGCTTCTACCAGTATATGCTAATTTCACTTCTGCCCTATTATCATTCAGAATACAGTATGAGGTTAGAACCTTCTACATTTTGGGCATATTGGAACTCCGTTTTTTTTCTTCAGAATGTTTTTTCTTACTGCGTAATGGATGTTCCAACGCTACTTTTCATCCCTTCACCTAAGGTGCTTGGTTCCCATTCGTAGTGGTACTCATTCCTTGGGTAGTTTAGTAGCTTCTCAATCTATTATGAGCAGCACTTATTTTGGGATTTTATTTTCCTTGGTTGTTTGTTAGCCTGTTTGAATAGGTATGAACCTTCTATTTTGACTCCGGTTCCTATCCATTTATCTTCTCCACTTGTGAATTTTGGATTTGGATCCCTTGCAGTCATCGTGGATACTCTCTTACATTACCATCATTGGATGGTTTTAAAAGGGGTATAAACAACCAAGGTTGGAGGAGTTAGGTATGTGTAACTTTATTTTTCATCCAACCCTCCACTTGCTTTGAATTCAGGCTATAATTGTAGTGATGGGTAGTTATATTTGATATTAAAATGATATTTTTAATGTAAAATTAATTTTAATTAATAATATACCTACCCATCACTACAATGGTATGTCCCGCCTCCCAGCCCCGCCTGAAATATTTGTTTTCCTGAAAGAAATAATGACCTTCTCGGCGCGAAAATCGAGGTCACGTGACCTGTATCGTCTGCCTATTGGTCTGATAGGTCATGTGACATCAGCGACCAATCAGGACTCGACGCTGGGGAGGTCACGGGAAAAGGGACATGCCAGTGGCATTTCTGGCTAGATTTTTTTTGTGTCAGACTGTCCCAGACCTGCGTCTGGTGAAAAGGCTATAATTGTAGTGATGGGTAGGTATATTATTAATTAAAATTAATTTTACATTAAAAATATCATATTAACCCTCGCCATCCAGTGACAGTGAAATTCCCATATTAAGACCACCTTTTGGACTGTTCAAAGTGGTCTTAAAGACCACTTTTGAACGGACCCAAAGGTGGTCCCTGACCAGGGGACACTTGTATACTGAAAACACAAAGAAAGAAAAACTGCACCCTTCTAAATAAGCTTTTAAAGCAGAATTAGTCTTAATTTTAGGTGGTCTTAATAGCGGAATTTTACTGTACCTATTAACCCTCGCCATGCTGAACCTGGTTATATCCATTTTTAGCTCACCTGTCACATAGTGACGAGGTGAGCTTTTGGGATCACTTTTTGTCCGTCGTCCGACGTGCATGCGTCCGTGCGTGCGTAAACTTTTTCTTCAAACAACTCGTCCTAAACCAGTGAAAGGATTTTGATATAATTTCACAGGAATGGTCCTTGGATGACCCTCTTTCAGAATTGCCTAAACCATTCCGCTCCATTAAACAAAATGGCCGCCAGAGCTAAAAATAGAAAAATCTTTTAATGACATCTCCTAGGCAAATTGCCCGATTTGAAAAGAATTTCACAGGAATGTTCCTTGATTGACCCTCTTTCAAAATTGCCTAAATCGTTCTGCTCCGTTAAACAAAATGGCCGCCAGAGCTAAAAATAGATAAACCTTTAAATGACATCTCCTCCAAGGCAAATTGTCCAATTTGAAAATAATGTCACAGGAATGTTCCTTGAGTGACCCTCTTTCAGAATTGCCTAAATCGTTCTGCTCCATTAAACAAAATGGCCACCAGAGCTAAAAATAGAAAAACTTTTTAATGACATCTCCTCCTAGGCAAATGGCCCGATTTGAAAAGAATTTCACAGGAATGTTCCTAAAGTGACCCTCTTTCAAAATTGCCTAAATCGTTCTGCTTGGTTAAACAAAATGGCCACCAGAGCTAAAAATAGAAAAACCTTTAAATGACATCTCTTCCTAGGCAAATGGCCCGATTTGAAAATAATTTCACAGGAATGTTCCTTGAGTGACCCTCTTTCAAAATTGCCTAAATCTTTCTGCTCTGTTAAACAAAATAGCTGCCAGAGCTAAAAATAGAAAAACCTATAAATGACATCTCCTCCTAGGCAAATGGCCCGATTTGAAAATAATTTCACAGGAATGTTCCTTGAGTGACCCTCTTTCAAAATTGCCTAAATTGTTCCGCTCCATTAAACAAAATGGCCACCAGAGCTAAAAATAGAAAAAAAACCTTTAAATGACAACTTCTCATCTCAAGGAAAATGGCCCATTTTCAAAATAATGGCCTATTTCAAAATAATTTCACAGAAATTTTCCTCTATTGCTGCTAAAATGGTTCCACTACAATGAAAAATAGCCTCCAAAGATAAAAAGCTTTGGTCCACATCTTCAAGCAGTGAATCCTTAATTTCAATAAGCCTTGAAACAGCTTGGATTCAAGTGAGCGATTCAGGGCCAGTATGGCCCTCTAGTATTCCCTCACCATCGGCATGATGCTGGTGCATATAGTTTTTCTATATGTGTGTACATATGCGTACATATGTATGTATGTCCATCTGTATGGGTGTGTGTATGTACCTACATACGTGATCCTTTAACCTCTGGTTAAGGCATTTGTACCAGGTAGACCCTGAACTGTTTAGGTCACAGACTGAAAAATTTTAAATGTCAAAAGTATTTTAAGAGCTCATATTTCCAAACCATGCAATGGATGTGGTTCATATTTGGTCTAATGATAGATACAGGTCCATAGATCCATAGTTTTATTCAGCAATAGCCCCTACCTCCTGCTCCCTCATGTCCACATACTTGGCAATTTTAGTGTTTACATTTTTAGAGCTCATATTTGCTAAACAAGGGATTTGTTTCACAAATGTTTAATCGGTAATACTCCCACCCATGCCCATGACCTCAAGAACACCTTTTAGCTAGACAAGACCAGTCCAGGAAGAACTATTGCCATATCCCAGGCAGCCATTGTTGGAATTGGTGTCTGCATTTGGTTAAAGTTTACCACCCAACCCTCATCCCTCTGAAAACCTACCATAAAAATTCAGACACATTTAGGTCTTAAAATTTTGACAAATTTGTTTCACGATTCAGCAAGGATTCCAAAAGGTACAGATGGAAAGGCAAACAGTGTAGACCCTGATCAGACTGCTCCACTGATTGGGTCTGCACTGTTTGCTTAGGTTTATCTGCCCCAATACTTAGGATCATTACGATATACCTATCCAAGATACTCCTCAAAGGGGTACCCCTGTATGCTCCATTCAACAGTTCATGATAAATAATAGAAGTGAAGGCAATGATCAGGAATCAATACAATTAACCCACAGCTCCCAAGGGAAAGAAACACAAACATGAAACAACCAGACCCTGATGGAAACATCACAAGTGGACAGCCAAAAGGACAGTTACCTTCCCACAAAATGGCCAATTGGCTATCCAAAACAAAATAATATAAGCGATACACGCACACTCAAAGACAAGCAAATTAACCACGGCAGAAGAACCAATAAAGAAAATTCTACATATTGATGGGCAATCACCTGTCCAGGCAAGCTCTGCTGTCTCATGACAGCTTTTGTTTTCTTTTTGCTGTACTGGGTGGATTAAGTACGTAATAGGTTTTGTGTGATTCAACCCTTTTTGTACCAAATGGAATCTTCCTCCTTATAAGTAGCAGGTGTCCATTTGAAAATTTAGGAGTCTTAGGTTGTGTTTTCTTCAAAATCTATTTGGAAAATGGCTGAAAGTTTTGCATACAGTGTAGGCCCTGATCAGAAGCCACATTCTGCGGCATCTGATCTGGGCCTTCACTGTTTGCCAAGGTACCTGTTTTGGGGTTTCCGGTACCAAATGGGTTAAGTAGCTAGAACTTGTTTTCTTGCAGGAACAAAAATAAAAAGAACAAATAAAGCAAAAAAAAATCTCCATCTTTAAATGGTCGTGTTACAGTCAGATTGCTTCACTATTTCAGATTACTACAGATATCATCCTTCAACGGTAAGATGAATGCTCTGAATGAAGTGAACAAAGTAATAGCCAATGTATCATTCCACACAAGTCGGCATTCACAAAGTGAGGAAGATGAGTGGTTAACAGCAGAGAAAATGGCTGTAAGTAGTGCTGTTACACAGAGCATAAGATAAGGATGAATATTGGGGAAAATTAAGGGATAACTTAACTCTTATCTTGCTGTTCACGACAACTTCTATCTTTGCAAATAGTGTAGATCCACATCAGATGGCTTCTTCAGAAGCCATCTGATCTGGATCTACACTGTTTGACATTCAGTTTATGAATTCGTAGGAATAAATTACATCAAATAATCTGATTGGTTCAAAGTAAGAAATGGGTGTGGCTAAACTGAATATTCTGCAGGATAAGGGTTAATTGTTTCTGGTTAGGAACATACATTGTGACTACTCTGCTCATCATGACAACCCACGATCTACACTGTCATTCAGTTGGCGAATTGGAATGTTGAATGAAATCATTATATCAAGTTATCAAGTAATTTTATCGATTAATATTGCAGAAATGGTTTGGGAAAATTAATTTATTCAGTAGGACAAAGGTTAGAATCACTTGTATGATCACTTTCGTGTTTGATGATGTGGTAATTTGATTGACCAGTTTGGGTTGACTGATATATGTGGTAACAATAAGGCTCTGGGTATAGCCTGGGGATGGGGCCCAGCGTCAAAATGAATCTCCGAAACTGACATGGTGTTGGGCCAAAACAGAACTGAAAGATAACAAATGTATGGGTTATTCCTGATAAAACATATTTTTATGCCCCCGGAATCGAGATTCGGGGGCATATAGTTTTTGGTCTGTCTGTCTGTTTGTCCATTTGTCTGTTTGTCTGTCTACAAAAACCTTAACATTTGGCATAACTTTTGAATGGTAATAGATAGAGCTTTCATATTTCACATGTGTATACCTTATCAAAAGACCTTTCCAGTGGTACCATAATTTTTTATCTTGTGACCTTAACCTTGACCGTTGACCTACTTTTTAAAAAAAATTTAACATTGGCAACATTGGGCATAACTTGTGAATGGTGCTGTCCGAGGGTATCAGTGTTTCACAAACACATCTTGTCTTGCTTTAGGATTATGCCTCTAATAAAGGTGTGAAAAATATCAAATATTATAAGTTATACACTTTAGAATTGTGTACACTTCTTTTAAAACAGAAAGTTAATTTACTGATTCTTCCATGCTGCACTTACAGGAGTGGATTCAGGAGAATGATGTATTGTCAATAGTGCTACGAGACAGTCTTCATCAACCTCAGTATGTGGAGAAATTGGAGAAGATTCTTCGCTTTATGATCAAGGAGAAGGCCCTGTCTCTACAGAACCTCGATAAATTATGGGAAGCACAGGTAAGCTATGACTTTTGTCACAGGTTTGTTTGATTGATTTGAGGTTTAACACTGTTTAGGTCATTTTTGGAGACGTAACTTCCAATTTTGTGGGACTTTTTCCCGACATTGAGATAAAATGACATCTCAATCCTTGGCACCCAAAAAAACCAATAGGGTTTATAAGCATGGACGGTCGGACTCCCACCGCTTTGCCTGGGCAGGCTTAGGTCCTCTAAGCGGTTTACCAGTGTTCTTCAGCTCTGTGTGGAAGCATCATGCAGCCCATCTATTTCTTCAAGCCTTGATGGGCGGGGGCCAGACATTAGTCATAGGTAAACTATGACATTTGTTAGTTATTCTGTGTTAGGAACATCCCCAAGAAACCAATTTTATGTAGGATTGAATACAGCAAAATTCCGCTATTAAGACCACCAAAATTTGAGACTAATTCTGCTTTGAAAAGCTTATTTAGAAAGTTTCAATTATTCTGTCTTTGTGTTTTCTGCATGCAGTGGCCTCTGGCCAGAGACCACCTTTGGGACTGTTCAAAAGTGGTCTTTAAGATCACTTCTGAACAGTCCCAAAGGTGGTCTTAATATAGGAAATTTTTACTGTATATGTTTTGTGTGATTCACTGAACTGCCTCATTGAGGCAGTTCAGTGAATCACACAAAACATATGTTTTAAACATACAATGTTGTGTCCGTTTTATAAGAAAAGGCCCGGTCACTACTGAACCTTGATAAATTATGGGAACTGTAGGTAAACTGCCCATTTGTTTAATTACTCTGTGAAATGAACATCACAAGATAGATCAGAAGAAACATATTTGTGAAATGAACTTCACAAGATGGATTGGACACATACAATATCATCTCTGCTTTATTGTCAAAGCAAATTGTGGGAAGCCTAAGTAGACTGCTGCATTTGTGAATGTACGAAGCCTATGTGGTGTAGTGGTTAAGCTACTTGCCTCATAAACCAGGGATTTGACTGGGCTTCTCCAGACTTTTGGTTCCTTTTTATGCCCTGCCACAAAAAGTTGCAGGGTATCATGTTATACATGTACCCTCCGAAAGTTTGAGTGAAAGTTTTAGTGTCCGATTGTCAGTCAGTGCCTCATAATATTGTGTCCTCTCCATAGCTCTGATACCATTTTTATGAAACTTCACAAGTATGTAATGCTCCATGCGACGACCTACAGAACATAATATGAAATAAAGGCACTGCCTTTTGAGCAAACACACTCATTTACACCCCTTAGGTAGTTAATAGTAAACTGGACCCCCCCCCCCCCCCCCCCCCCCCCTTGCAGGGAGAACCATCTCCTGCGAGTAATGGACCGATCAGAGTATAAGTAGAAAGAAAGATCCCTACCGTAATTAAATTACATGATTACTGTGTAGGACCTTGCGTGTATGTAATGTACACCTGCACGTAATCTTCGTGGGTGGGGGTGTTGTAGTATATATATATATATATATATAGAAAGAAAGAATAGTGGTTTTGAACATCAAAAACACACCAACAGTGGTTGCTAACGGGTTAAACCTCTTGCCTCTGATGCTAGAGACCCCTGGTTCGATTCCCGGCAGTGACAACACAGTTAAGTATCCGAAGAACATGTTACACTGGCATCATTTGTAGGGATGAATGTCACAAAGTGCACCGTCCTTCGGATCGGGACGATAACTGGAGCCCCACTCCACCACCCCCGTGCAGAAAGAATAATCTCCTCTGCAGGGTTAAGATCCTTACCGCAATGTCATGATTACCGTGTAGGCGTTTGTCCTTCAAATCTCAAGTGAGCAATAGCCAAATGTGACCTAACGCAGTAAGGATAGATATAGATATATATAGAGAGAGAGGGTGTTTGGCAAAGTTCCACATGAGCACTGTCAAGCTCAGACACGACAAAATATAAACCACTTACAGTGGATCCAGAGCTTCCTGACCAACAGGGGATAACCAGACCTGGTAAAAAGGCCTGATTACCGCGATTGCCCCAGCTGTATCCGGTGTCCCTCAAGGTGACATTCTCAGACCATTGTTGTTCTGCCCATGCATAAATGACCTGCCACAGAAAGTCAGCTCTGGAGTTCACTTCTTTGCTAATAACAGCCTTTTATACCACATGATCTCCAGCATGGCTGATACTGCAGCACTTCAGAGGGATCTTTACAGACTACAGCAATGTCTATAATGGAATACAGCCATGGAATGTCAATCTTAAAAACTTGAAAGTACCTTGACATCCTTTTTTGATGCAACTGTTAAAAGCCAAACAGCAGCCTGGTGGTTCTTTTGAAGGAAGATAACCAGCTGGTCTGAAGATGTAAAAGCATGATGTAGTGACTATGATCAGACTTATCCTGGATTATGCCACATCAGTATGGGGCCCACATATAGTATCAGCTCGAGACGGTGCAACGGCGAGCAACTCGGTTTGTCAGAGGTGACTACAAGCATTACCTCCCGAGTGATACAACACCTTAGCCTGCAAACTCGACAGCATTAACATCAAAATGTCAATCCCGGGCATCATCTATCTCTGGGCATCCATGCTTGCAGGTTCTCCAACCTGAAAGCAGCCAACAGTAGAGGAAACTCCCTTGGGTATATGGACCAGCATCTGCTATCAGCCCATCTTCATCGGCACAGGCATCAGACTTAAGGGCCAACTTCCAAAGAATATTGCTTCAAGAGGGATCTTCCATAAACTACATCAAACTGTTTTTCAAAGTTTTAAAATTTGTTCTGTTGTGAGGCAAAGGTGACCGGAGTACAACATATATTGATTTACAGTTGGGCGAGGCCTGCTGTCCTTGCGGCAGGTAGGGGTAGAAAAGGAGTGTTGTTATCTCTTTTATTTGTACACTTTTATTCAATTTTACCTTTCTCCCCCGTCCCTCCCTCACTTCTCCCCTACTAACTCTTCTATCTCTTTAGCCCCTTTTTCTGGGAGATGGCACAAACTGACCAACCAGGGTTGGCGTGTGGGTAAACCCAAAGCAATTGTTTGAGCTCCACAGCTGCTTTGCACATAGCCTTAGTTTGACGATGCTCCAGTGTTGGTCCTGTGTGCACTTCATGAGCAGAAAATTACATAGGGTGACTCAGTTAATTTGAAGCATGGGCACTTTAACGTGTCCTGAAGCACTAGCATTATGCTATGGATTTTGGGCTCATCATCACTTTATAAATCTTGGCAAGGTAGAAATCCACAGGTAGCCAGCTGGTAGCAAGACGTTTCGCTCCCAAGACGTTCCTCCCCCACCCACCCTAGTCGTTTCGCCTCCCTTTATGGCCCCCAGTCGTTTCGCCCCCAAACCGTAGTAGTTTCGCCCCCAAACCATAAATCAAACAAACAATCAATAATTTTTGTGTAACAAGTTCTAGTCACAACTCCCCGAGTAGCCACTTTTAAAGCCCGGTGTCGGCCAGTAACTATGGATCAGCTATCCTTAGACTCACGTGAGAGGGCGATGATGCTACTTTAATATTTGCCTCTTCTCACCTCTGTTAAGTTAAAGATGAATAAAATGTCTGCAGTGAAAATTAGTTTTACCTTGGAAAGTGGGCGAAACGACTAGGGGGGGGGGGAACCTTCAGGGGGGGGGGAGGGGCGACCAGGGAGGAAACCTCTTTTGGCCGAAACGACTAGGGGGGAAACGGTCTGGGGCGAAACGACGGGTTCAGCCAGATAGCTCTTTGTGTCCCCAACTATTTACAGGGCTTTATTTTATGTTCCTGAGCAATAGTTTGTGTAAAGTTGAATTGCTTGGCCAGACGAGAAGCGCTTTCCACACTACCGAGAAGCTCCGGTAAATGCTCCGGTAATTCGTTGGTCCAAGCGCGGTGCTGGATTTTACCGGCTAACCTTTTTTTGGCTCAGTGCGCGTGACGTAGTTTCGAAACTTTCCCGCGATCAAACTTCAGCGTTTGATGGAACGGTCTTCGAAAAGAGCCTTTTAAAATTATTTCGACGCTTTTTGTGTTTCTTTGGTAATGGGACTTGACTCCGTTTGCTTTTGAAGAGTAATTTTTGGATGTGAATACAGTTCTCATGAACTCTGTAAAGATGGCGGATTATCGCGAGAAATAGAACGAGATTCCAGGCGAGATTTGGGTGCCTAAGTATGTTGTTCCAGCCTCTCTACAGTAAAGCAAACACTTCGTGTGTTTGCTATAAACAATAACTCTGATTTTTCTACTTCTGGAGTTATTGCTCTTCGAACATTGAACATAGCCATTATTACCATGTATTCGTGTCAGCTCCATAGCTTTGACACAGAGATATTTTCATGAACTTCATACAAATGTAAAAAACCATGAGACGATGTGCAGAACATATGAACTATAACTTTTGAACATAGCTATTTCTACCATGTACTCGATTCACTCGTGTGAGATGTTTCCATGAAATTTCTTATAAATCTAAAGCACAATGAGACAACTTGCAGAACTCAAGAACTGTAACTCTGGTTTACCTACTTTTGGAGTTTTGGCCCTTTGAACATAGTAAATATTGAAAATATCCATTTCAACCAATTGTATTTGTGTCTGCTCTGTAAGTTGGAAACAATTTCAGTTGTTTTGATGAAACTTCACACAAATGTAAAGCATATTGACACCAAGTGCAGAACACAAAAACCATAACTCTAGCTAACCTACTTCTGGAGTTATGGTTCTTTGAACATTGAAAAAATGTGATTTCTGTAATATATTTGTGTTTGCTCTGTATCTTGAAAATCATTTGAGATATTTTCTTGAAAATCATTTGAGATATTTTCTTGAAAACATCACCATGATATGATATGCAGAACACAAGAACATAACTCTGAATTACCTGCTTTTGGCATTAGCAACCTTTGAACATTGTAAACAGTGATCCTAGTCATACACTTGTGCCCTTTCAATAACTTGAAAACAGTTTGAGATTTTCTTCAAGCCTTTCGAAAATGTAAAGCATGATGTAAGATGACATGATGTGTAAGATGACATGTAGAACACAAGAACCATAAGTCTGGCTTATCTAATATTTGAGTTATTTTTTTGAACATTGAAAATAACAGTTCCTGTGAAAAACTTGTGTAGACTCTGCAAATAGAAAACTATTTTGAGATATTTTCAGTGAACTTCAAAGGAAGGTGATCTGCAGAAAACAATAACTGTTATTCTGGCTTACCTGATTGAGGCAGCTCATTGGATCACACAAAACATATGTTTGCAGCAAACATGTAGATAAAAATAGTATAACAAACTTTTAACTGAAATATACCATTCCAAGAGCCAAAGTCTTGTCTCATAAAGGGGTTGGTTCATTAAGTGCCAAAAATGGCCCACCTTCAGAAATACTTGAAACTTTGGCTACATAACATTTCAAGCATGATATATAGTAAAATAAAATTGTTTTACTATATTGGGATCTGAGTGACGTCAAAATTTTGACGCAAAGGTTGTAAGTATCGAAATATCTATAACCCCTTTTGAATATATAACATACATTGTTTTTTGGCGAAATGTGAAATTAGGACTTTGTATACATTTGAAAACCAATTTAATAACTCCAGTCTGACTCTTATCATTGCCAGAGCTATGTAGAATGAACATGTAATCCAATTTTTAATTTTCAGAACCAAATGACATGCTGATTTACCCCACCCACATAGTATATAAGTGACCTACGACGCTGGCAATTTTGAACATACACCTAAAAGTGAATACTTTGTATCAGTTCAGAAGTTTGTGAATTAAGGACAATTCAGTTATGCACTTATGTTTAACTAATACATTCATTACAGGGTGGAATCTCAGACAATCACCATTACCATAGCAACTATTATATACGCAAAAGCTACAGATATAGTTCAATGATCACAGAAGTCTATATAGAGTTTCAAGTTGTACATAATAAGATGGCCAATAAAACTGATTCAAACAAATACATTGTGTTCATTAATTGCATACCATAGATAAATATACAAGATCGGTTGCCATGGCAACAGTAAGTGAACATACTAGGGTCATTTGGAGTATTAATAGTAGTTTGGGTAGAAGAAACTGTGAAACACCTTAAATCACGCGGAGAAATGACTTAGAGACATGTCATGTACGCTCTATTTTTGACTGTGATGGAGTTGTGGCCCGAGTACCAGTACCTGAGTACAAGAGTGTCACAGGATTATTTAAAGAAAACATATTTCTGCTACGGTGGATCACTATATTACAAAGCCCCCGCGTACAGGGGTGCGGGGTCTTCATATTGTTCATGACAACGGCAATGCACACAGGTCAACCGTGGGAGGAGTTGAACATTAAAACATTACCAGACCTTTCTCCCTGTGATTTCTTGCTCAACCCATATAGTAAAACGTGTAATACTGCAAAGGAGTTTCCAGGCTTTTGATTGGACAGCGCCAGGGCAATTATTTTCCATATACCCCGTCAGCAAAAATATGTACCCCTCTCGCGCTTGCCTTCGCTGAATTGCGATGTCCACCTTCTTGGATTTACTGCAGTTGATAAATACATTGTATAAGCAAAATAATTTTTAAAAACCACTTTTGATTGTTTTTCATTCATTCGGAGCTTTATTTATTATTTTTTTCTGTAATAAAACTTTCATTGTAACATGACGTAAACACCTTCCTACTGAGCGCTGTGATCAGCATAGTGGCATATAAACATCGACTTCTCACGACGTCCGCTTCTAAAGAAAACATTAGAACGATGCACAAAATGTCATGAAAAAACTTTGCAGTATAACAAATTCGTTAATCGTTATTTTGATTCTTGATGGGGAACATGGGCTCGTAACTTTCCCTGCCTGAAAGCTTCGCTCTAAAGGGGGTGGGGGGGGGGGAGTATGATCCCATGCTCCCCGTCAAGAATCAAAATAACTTACTGTCATGCCCAGGGCAGTACGTTGTTCCAGTGTATAGACAGTTTACCCAAAAAGGACGTCTGAATGGATCAAAATAGAAGTAAAACAAAGATCAGGAATTGATACAATTAACTTACTCCACCCATAAAAGACACCAAAGGGAAAGAAATATAAACATTAAGCGACCAGACCATAATGGAAACCCAAACACAGGAAGACTGGAAAGTATGGACAGGTTAAGGAAAAATACTTTGAGGGACTCCACTAGCTAGTTTTGACCAGGTAACCTGTATATTTACAAGCCGCATCAACAACTAATATTTTCCAAACGCCCTCGTACACAACAACTATTTGTTTAGATTTTATGTTATGTACATTCCGTGTAATGAACAACCAAGTAAAAACCACAAAACATTTATAAATGTGCAAAAAAAAAAAAAAAAAAAGAGGATCTTACACAAGTGGTCATTTCATATGAAATTTATAAAACGAGCCTATGGCGAGTATCATAAACTTCATGAGTGTGAGGTTCTGTTTATAATATAAAAAATAGAAGTGGAGGCAATGATCAGGAATCAATACAATTATCTCACAGCTCCCATCAGAGACACCAATGGGAAAGAAACACAAATATGAAATAACAGACCCTAATGGTAACATCAATAGCGAAAAGCCAAAAGGACAGTTCCTTTCCCACAAAATTGCCAATAGGCTATCCAAAATAAAATTATATAAGCGACACAAACACCCAAAGACAACCCATAACAAAAATAAACCGCGGCAGACATATTTATTTTGGACTTCGAGAAGGCTTTCGACACCAATGAACTCCAAATTATTTGGTTATGGAATTGGGAAGAAGGCTCTCAAATGGATAGATTCCTTTCTTTGCTATAGAAAACAGCGCAATGCTGTTAATCATCGTGGTTAATCTTCAAAGTGGGCTCCAGTAGTTTTGTCTGGGATCCCACAAGGCACTGTTCTTGGTCCATTGTTATTCTCCCTGTATACATTAATAATATTCCACTGTCATTAACTCAGATATAAACTGTTCGTAGCTGACTGCGTTTGCTACTGGGAAATTAGAGGTACAGAGAACTCACTGAAACGTCTGAATGATATAGATAATTATGCTGGGCACAAAAATGGGGCATGAGATTTCAGTCCGTTAAATGCAGTATTATGTAGATAACTAGGAAGAGAACCAATAAAATTGAGGCTTCTTACACTTTAGAGGAAACGGTCCTCGAGAATTAATACCTTTGGTGTGACAATCACACGCGATTTGAGATAGAATGCACACATCAGCAACACGATAGAACGCTTGGTTTCCTGAGGCGAACAGCAAACATAAAAACTGTTTGAAAACACGGATTTCGAACTTTTGATATCACAAGACGGGCATTTCTTTGTTTATGTAACGTTGATCGACGTAACGTTATCGCACTGAACATAGCATTTTAGAATGTTATGATGACGTCAGAGGGTCTTTGCTTAACAGGCGTCATTGTAGACAAGATTCTGAACAAGCAGCCATGTTGGTTTGCGGTCACATTGGAACAGTTTATATAGAGTTTCTATGGAGCTTTGGGGCGTTTTCGTCACCATTGCCGTTGGAATCGAAAGTTATGCAAGAAAAAAAAAATAACAATCATCCATGGGTAGATCTATTTCATTGCAATTACATTTGCCGAGTCCCTCGGAAGATATCAGAACACTCGGCCTAGCTGCCTAATGTTTAAACGTATTTAGCTGTCACGTGTGTGAAAAAAAAACACATGGGTGTTCCTATATAATGAAACATTTTCAACGTTGTTCAAATATGGATTTAACGGTGAGTGGCTGCTGGGAATTCCACTACACTGCTAGCCTGGGAATCTGTATCCGAGCTGTCTATTGTCTCAGGCATGATGCGAACTGGACCGTACTTTAAAGCTTAGTGGTTTCTTTCGGCCATAGGGCTTGAGACGTCATTTCTTTCGATAAAAGTCCCTCGAAATTGGAAGCAACGTCTCTAAAATTAACTAGAGTAAGCGAGTCTAGTGTCGACCCATGTGCATTGTCGACCCCCTGTCTGGCTTAATTTGTTTTATGAGAAAACTAATTGACTCCTGGAAGAAGTCGTACCTGGCATACATATTTCTTCATAATAATGATAATACCCGACTTTACTCTAAATAGTTTTGATGAAGACGTCAAACCTGAAATAAAACCTGATGTTAAGCAAACTCTGTCACTAAACCCTTTTTCGCTCGTGAAAAGTTGACAAAAAGTCAAGAAAAAAGACGTCTGTCAGCTTATGTAAACATATATTGCAGATTGATAAGAATTAGAAAGCAATAAACAAAAAAAAAAGTAAAAAAAAAAACAAAACAAAAAAAAACAGACTATCAAATTCGAAACCGGGTGGCCGGCGTGATAGTCGACGGCGTTGCTAATCGCGCTATTACGTCATTTACAGCAACACAGCGTTTCGTTAATAAATATAATTAAAATCTATGTCCTGATCGTGATTTTTACAATAAAAATACTCTTGATGTTACTAATTTGCCTGGAGATTAAATTAAACATTGAAACAATTACGTGCTTATAGTCTGGTCAAAATTCTGGTAAATACCGGGATTAAATAATCGAGGCAGCTTCATTGTTTATGTAGCAGACATGGCAACGGTGTCATAGTAGATTTTAACCGGGCCGTTTTATTGTCCAGAAACTTTTTGCTCCAGTGTTTGAGAAGTGGCAGAACTGACCTTACCTACTTTCATCACAGTTTGATGTCAGTCAAATGAAATTTCAAGGTCCAGCTTTCGCAAATAAAATCGTTTCTATGATGTTTTTTGACATGACTTCCATTGCGTTGCATGCAAGATCGCGTCTACATCAAATCATATTTTTTAAGATTTCATCACCAGCACAGCTGTCGACAATCATCAGATTTTTCTGACTTAACAAAAACACGTTTAGGGACAACATTTTGTAATTTTATGGTTGTCGAGGCCTGTGCTGGTATTTAATTTTATATTTCAAACACCAAAAGAACTCGCAAAATGGACAATTTGCATTACAGAGGGTGTTTTCAGGAACCTTTCCTGCCTTTACTAAACAAAGAAACGAATTTCAAAACGCAAAGTTATAAAGTTTAATACTTCGTTTGCAAATATACACACCATACATATTTCATTTATGCACTTGAAAAATCAGAAAAATGTTGGGCCAATTATGACACTTAGTGAACCAACCCCTTTCATATACCGTAATGATCCCAAGTATTGGGACAGATAGGCCTTAGCAAACAGTGCAGTCCCAGATCAGACTGCAGTCTGATCAGGGTCTACACTGTTTGCCTTTTTATCTGAACCTTTTGGACTCCTTGCTGGATCATGAACAAATTTGTTAAAATTTTAGGAGAATTACAGCAAGTCCTCAAGGTGTCCGAATTATTAGGATTTTTAGCTCACCAGAGCAGAAGGCTCCGGGGGAGCTTACAGTATAGGCATTGGTCCGTCGTCGTTGTAGTCTGCGTCGTCAACATTTTCAAACAACATCTCCTCTGAAGCTACTTGGCCAATTGAAACCAAATTACATGTGGAGCCTGTATGGGAAGGGGGAAAGTTTGTTCGTGAGGACTGGGTCACATGACCAATATGGCCACCATGCCCATATATGGTAAAAACCTTTAAAAATCTTCTTCTCAAGAACCGAATGGCCAATGAGCTTGAAACTTGGTATGCAGCATCGGGGACCCGGGGCCCTACCAAGATTGTTCAAATGATGACCGTTGGTTGACCTTGACCTGTTTTACGTCAAGGTCAAATTTGGTCACTTAGCCATTTGTATGGAAAAATGGCAAAACAGTGGATTTTTCTGATTGTATGTTAGCTAGTGGCATCAGAAATGGTATTTGCAATCAGCCGAATGGAAGTTTATCAGTTTCAGAGGTCAAGGTCATTTACCCACCTTTGTCCAGGATGGCTCAGATTCAGTATTTTTATCTTCTTCTTCACTTAAACTACTTGGCCAATTGAATCCAAATAACATGTGGAGCCTCTATGGAATGGGGGACCGAAAGTTTGTTCGTGAGGACTGGGTCGCATGACCAATATGGCCGCCATGCCCATTTATTGTAAAAACCTTAAAAATCTTCTTCTCAAGAACCGAATGGCCGATGATCTTGAAACTTGGTATGCAGCATCAAGGACTCTGGCCCTACCAAGTTTGTTCAAATGATGACCTTTGGTTGACCTTGACCTGTTTTATATCAAGGTCAAATTTGGTCACTTAGACATTTGTATGGAAAAATGGCAAAGTAGTGGATATTTCTGATTGCCTGGTAGGCTGTGACATCAAAAATGATATTTGCAGTTAGCTGAATGGAAGTTTACTAATTCCAAAGGTCAAGGTCATTACTGACCTTTGTCTTGGATGGCTCAGATTCAGTATTTTTATCTTCTCCAGTAAAAGAGCTGTGCTGACTGAAACCAAATTACATGAAAGCCTCTACGGGGGTGAGGCAATTAAACATTATTCGTGGTATTGTTGTCACATGACCAAGATGGGCACCTTGCCTGTATATGGTATAAACCACATGACCTCTGGTGAGCGTAGTGGCCCACGGGCCTCTTGTTTATGCTCATGTTAGATCGTCTGTATACTGCTTTTGTATATGGATTCAAACCCAGTTTTATGTTGATTCAAACACTGCTAGTTAGCGTATGCCCAAAGGCTGTTTCCTGGCATTGTGACATATGTTCTTCAGATATTTCACAATAATGTATGTTACATTTCAGTCTGGTAAACATGATGCCATTGTGAAGAATGTCCATGATCTTCTGGCTAAGTTGGCCTGGGATTTCTCCCCAGAACAGTTGGACCACTTGTTTGAATGCTTCCAGGTGAGAGAAAATATTAAGAAAATAGACTATTATCACATCATTTGCACTTAGTGTGAAAAGCTTACAGGATGCGATGTGAAAATGGTGTCTGTTGGTCTGTCTCTACCTGTCTGTCTGTTCAGATCCAATCCATTACCAATGTAAAAATAAATGGATTTCATTTAAACCATTGTATGGGGAAACCCCATAAGGGGTACCTTGGCAAACAGTGCAGGCCCAGATCAGACGCCGCAGAACACGGCATCTGATCAGGGCCTGCACTATTTGCTAACAGTTTTCTGTCAAAAATAAAATAAAAACAAAAATAATAGGCCAATACATGACAAATGGACTTGTCCAACATATAGCACTGCTATAATAGCAGTGAGGCCATCCGCATAGGGGCTTGAAGAAATATATGGGCTGCATGATGCTTCCAGGCAGAGCTGAATCCGGCCCGCACACTAGTACTGGTAAACCACTTAGAGGATCTAAGCCTGTCCAGGAACCGCGGTGCGAGGCGGACAGTCCATGCTAATAAACCCTATTGGTTTCATTGGGCGACAGGGCTTGAGATGTCATTTCATCTCAAAGTCGGGTAAAAGTCCCACAAAATTGGAAGCAACGTCTTCAAAATGACCTTTACAGTGTTGAAGGGGACGTTAAACCTCAAATCAAACAAACAAATATAATAGCAGTGGAAGAGTCCACTAGTGTACAATGGATTAAATGATGATGATTTATAAATATATGGTTCATGATTGTATGAAACTATGATCTTTTAATTCCTGATATGGTTTAACAATTTCAGTGCATAAAAAGGATTTTGCATAAACGGGTTTATGTCCCTAGTTCATATGCTGTTGGAAGTATTTGGTTAAAATTTCATTGATACATTGAGGACAGGCCTGAGCAAACAGAGTAGACCCAGATGA
Organism: Lucinisca nassula; assembly: GCA_963580285.1. Taxonomy (NCBI): domain Eukaryota; kingdom Metazoa; phylum Mollusca; class Bivalvia; order Lucinida; family Lucinidae; genus Lucinisca; species Lucinisca nassula. The sequence goes on along the minus strand of OY757024.1, from coordinate 101,587,054 downwards.
GATGCTGCAAAAGGCAGCCTCTTATCAGGGTCTACACTGTTTGCCACTCATCCAGCTATTTTAACCCTTTTAGTACCAAATGGAATCTTCCTCATGTATAGCATGAGTCCATTTAAAAATTTAGGGGTGTCCGGTTGTGTTTTCTTCAAAAACTATTTGGGAAATTGGCTGAAAATTTTGCAAACAGTGAAGGCCATGATCAGACGCCGCACAATGCCGCGTTCTGTGGCGTCTGATCTGGGCCTGCATTGTTTGCCAGGGTACCCGTTTTGGGGTTTCTGGTACTAAATGGGTTAAGATAACATTGGCTAGTAAATTGTACTTATTCAGATTTTAGAACAGATATGGTAAGGAATTGAGGTGTCCGAATATTTTGGATAAATACAGTACATATTGCCTAGCCCAGCAGCTCAGTTGGATTTGTGGTGAGCGGAGGTATGGGTTTGATCCCTCGGCCCAGGATAACTGATAATTACATTTCTACCATCATTCTTTCCCCTCCACTTTTTCAAGAAGGGCAGTTTTTCAGTCACTGTTGAGAGCCTGTACACTATACTGGTTAAACATTTAGAAGTTCTTAGTCTGCTACAGGAAAATGAATTAAGGCTTGGTTGGCATGACCTTAATAGCATTGACTGGGCCATTAGTTTGGTCAACTTGTGTTAGATACTTTACTTTTGGAGTCTTTAATTGTTTGTTTTGGAGTTTAATGGCCCAGTCAACACTATTTTAGGTCATTTTTGAGCTGGTCAGTTTACCTATCCACACGTTTCCTGGGCAGGCTTATACGTAAGTGGTTAACCAGTACAGTGCGCATTCTTTGGCCAGAAACTGACAACTGCCCTACTTGAATCAGGGAATGTGAGAGAATGACCGTAGAAAAAATTTCATGATCAATCTGCATGAAAGAATGTTGCCGACCCCGGCAGATATTGAATCCGCATCCTCCTGATCACCAGTCAGATGCGCATCCGACTGAGCTACCAAGGCCGGCTTACTTTTGTAGTCATCTTCCTTCGAAATATCTGAAGTCAAGATGTGGGAGTCATATGCACTTGAAATTAAAACTTAATACAGTAAAATTCCTAGATTAAGACCACTTTTGAACTGTCCCAAAGATGGTCTCTTTTAGAAGACACTGGGTAAAGAAAACACAAAGAAAGAATGACTGAAACTTTCTCAAATAGCTTTAAAAAGCAAATTTAGTCTTAATTTTAGATGGTTTTAAGAGAGAAATTTCACTGTACTTTTATTACTACAGGTGAGCTGGGCTCATGCCTCAAAGAAGCAGAGAGAGAAACTACTGGAGTTGATTAGAAGATTGGCAGAAGACGACAAAGAGGGGATCATGGCTCATAAGGTAGGTAGAAAATCGAGGGGAATGAACAGCTTAAGGGGAATGGGAACACCTGCAGGGGAAGCAACTCTTGCAAAAGTATTTTTGTCTCCCATGTCAATAGGGGTCAACTCTTAAAGGAGCAAATTCTTTTCTTTATTAAGAGAAGAGTAGACCCCTTTTTCAGTGCGACAGGGCTTATAGAAAGGCGATCTGGAAGTCCCGAAAGTTGTCTCCGTTTGAAAAATGGCGGAAAAATCTGCCAGGCGTTCCAATTCCCCTTAAGGGGAAGCAACTCTTTCAAAAGGTACTTATACCCCTGCTTTCCTGCCATCGTTCCTTCCTACTAGCTGTCATTTGATTCCTCCCCAGCAGGTAAAATTATGTCACACTTTCCCAAACAACTGAGGGTTACAAAGTTAAAACCTGGTTTGCACATGGACAGCGGGTTGCTGCATTGTGTATACAGAAATTAGGGCCAAGGGCAACCCTTGAAGTTACACCCTTTGATAGGTTTTTCAATTTACCATTATTGAAAAAAGTTTTGTTACAGATTTCACAGGAACTATGAAAGCTGTTATGTTGAAACTTGTACACTCATGAACAGTGGGCTGGAGTATTGTGTATACCAGAATATGACTCTGTTACGTCCCTTGATAAGTTCTACAGTTTGCCATTAATGAACAATTTCTGTCAAACAGTACTTGTTAGAATCACCTTATCAAGGGCTGGCCTCGATAGTTTTCCTTATTTATCCATGTAAACCTATGTTGTGGATATTCATTATAAACGCCTTGTTCCCTTCCGCTGATTCAAGAAGGGCAGTGGTCAGTTTCTGGAGAAAGAATGTGCACTGTCCTGGTTAACGGCTTACATATAAGCCTGCCCAGGAAAAGTGTGGATAGGTAAACTGATCGGCTCAAAAATGACCTAAAATAGTGTTGACTGGGCCATTAAACTCCAATACAAACAAACAAAGGAACCGCCTTGTTGAGTCAGTTCCAATGAATACCACAACATAGCTAAACCCAAATTCACACACACACACCACAACATAGGTTTTTATTGAGAATTGACAAAAACTATCCATCATTTATCACAAAATACCAAGCTTATTTGTTGCTATGAACACATCATCAAGGGGATTCTCAACACCACCAACAACACAGGTTTTTATGGAGAAATAAGAAAAATATTTCCTTTCATAATCTTTGGTTACTCAATATCTTGGCCCCTGCTCATAGGGACCGGGAGAAATAGATTGGGCTGCTTGCAGGCAGAGCTGAAACCGCCACACATGAGTACTGGTTAACCACTTACAAGGTCTAATCCTGCCCAGGCAAAGTGGTGTGAATCTGACTTTCCACACAAACAAAAACAGGGCTTGAGAAGTCATTTCATCTCAATGTCTGGTGAAAGTCCTACAAGATTGGAAGCATCATCTCAAAAATGACCTAAATAGTGTTGACAGGGATGTAAAAACTCAATTCAAACAAACTCCTCTATATCTGGAGCTATCTAGATCATTCGTGCTAGAATGATATCTCCCTTTGAAAGTGGGGGTGGATGTGTCTACTAAGAAATAAGGAACACTATACCTTAACCCTTATCCTGCTGTTCACGACAACCCCTACCTTTGCAAACAGTGAAGATCAAGATCAGATGACTTCTGAAGAACCCTTATTCTGCTGTTCACGACAACCCCTACCTTTGCAAACAGTGAAGATCCTGATCAGATGGCTTCTGAAGAACCCTTATCCTGCTGTTCACGACAACCCCTAGCTTTGCAAACAGTGAAGATCCAGATCAGATGGCTTCTAAAGAAGCCGCTTCTAAAGAAGCCATCTGATCAGGATCTAGACTGCTGGACATTCAGTTTGTGAATTTACAGGAATAAATTACATCAAATAATCTGATTGGTTCAAAGTCCGAAATGGGTGTGGCTAAATTTATTATTCAGCGGGATAAAGGTTAATGGGGGTGATTCTAGCAAGTACCCAAGGTTTGTGAAGAAAAACAAGGAAACTCATTCATTAACCCTAAAATGCCAATCACAACAATTGTCATCTGCTTTGTCTTCCGCCAAGTACTTTCAAATTAGTTTTTGCAAAAAGTGTGGACCCAGATCAGACTGCTCCTAGAGGAGCAGTCTGATCTGGGTCCACACTTTTTGCCTATATGCAAAAATATTTTTAAAAAGTTTGCAAGAAGATTCAGCAGACGACATAATTAAGCAGACGACATTTTCATGCGTAGTTTTTCCGGCCGTCTTAAGGGTTAATTTCTCACTTAACTCATCCTTATCTAAAGCTATGTTGAGGTATCTTTATTTGTGTTCACAGGTTCTAGGATTGTTGTGGAACTTGGCCCACAGCGAGGATGTACCTACTGACATAATGGATCAGGCCCTCACTGCTCACATCAAGATTCTGGACTACAGTTGTAGCCAGGTGAGATAAATTTAATTATATTCTTAACAAGCTTTGGGGAGTTTTTATGTTCAGGACACACTTGTTCATTTCTAACAAAGTCGTTAAATAACATTACATTATAGGGAAAGGGTACACCTTCAGGGGAGGCAACTCCTTCCAAAGTATTTTTGTCTCCCACATTAATAAGGATCAACTCTTAAAGGAAAGAACTTGCTCCTCATGCTCCTGAGGAGCAAATTCTTCCCTTTAAGAGTAGACCCCTTTTTTCAGCAAGACTTAGCCTAAGAAAAGGCAACAGGAAGTCCCAAAAGTTGTCTCCCTTTGAAAAATGGCGGGGAAAATGTGCCAGGTGTTCCCATTCCCCTTAACTTGTATTTTTGCTGGAAAAAATATGAGTAGCTTTTGCAACCCATTGTTTCTGAGAAAAAAAACATTTACATATATTTTTTTTTTTTTTTTTTTTTTTTTGGTTTGGGTTTTACGGCCCTTTCAAGATTATTTCACTCATATCGAGCCGATCGTTAATCAGAGGTGGGCGAAAACCGGAGTACCCGGAGAAAAACCACCTGACCTTCCGTTGCAGAACTTGGCGTCTCACATCATTTACATATATATAGTATACATATATATATAGTATGAAACTATTCAACCATTAAGCCAACGAAGCCCAGTTAGCCCAGATTTTGTTGTGGTTGCTAGTTTAGAGAAGTTGACTGCTCTTTGGACAACTTGATTGCATTTTGACTTTTACAGTGTAATTCAACTTGGACAACTTGATAGCATTTTCTCTTTACAGAAAATACACTGTAAGTCCTTATCCAATCAAGACCCATAAGCTCAGTCAGATATATGACTAACTGTTGATCAGGTGGTCATATAGTCATCCAAAGGTCTGATAAATTCTATCTTCATGGAAGCAGAAAGAGCTGTTGGCAGTAACTGATGAAAGAAAGTGTATGCATCTTCTTTGAAATATTGAAAATATTTTTGCATACATACAGACAGTGTGGACCCAGATCAGACTGCTCCTAGAGGAACAGTCCAATTTGGGTCCACACTGATTGCAACAATGACTTTTAAAGTAACCAGCAGACAACAAAGCAGATGACAATTGTTGTGATTGGGATCTTAAAAGTTAGCTGCTAAGTAGGTCATGAACATTGGAGCTTGGTAAACTCTTATCCTGCTGTTCAAGACAACACCTACCTTTGCAAACAGTGTAGATCCAGATCAGATGGCTGCTGGAGAAGCCTTCTGATCAGGATCTACACTGTTTGACATGCCGTTTGTGAATTTGCAGGAATAAATTACCTCAAGTAATCTGATTGGTTCAAAGTCCGATATGTGTATAACTAAATTAATTATGTAGCTACTTATGGTAGTATTGTCTTGGCCACAAAGACCAACAAACAAATAAAAAGGCAGTTGACAAGATTTAGTATAAAAATTTGATTAAACTAGGTTGGAATGCAAGTCCAGAGCAACAGCATTTACATATCATACAGATAGTAACATAATAAATTTTGATCATACAAAAACTCATTTCCTTTCTTGGTTTCTGGAAGATAAAATGAAAAAAATAAAATAAAAAAGAGTACCGCAATGATCGCAAGTATTGGGACAGACAGGCCTAAGCAAACAGTGCAGACCCAGATCAGACTGCTCTGATCATGGTCCACACTGTTTGCCATTCTGTCCACACCTTTTGAACTCCTTGCTGGATCATGAAATAAATTAGTTCAAATTTAAGGAGAATTACAGCAAGTTCTAAAGGCGTCCGAATTTTTAGGATTTTTACGGTATTTTGTTGACATTCATTTCCCTGTCAGCATGAAGAAACACTCGGCTAACAGTTGTCCATATAGCACTCAGTGAAGACAGATTCAGGTTATACTGTGTACTGATGCATAGGTTGGTCAAAATCTTTACTGAGTCTACATGTCGGAAGACATCTTTATGCCCCGCCATTCGAAGAATGGTGGAAGGGCATATAGCGTTGCCCTTGTCTGTTCCTATGTTCGTCCGTCCGTTCGATCGTCTGTCCGAAACTTAAACACAGCCAAAAACTTTCTTATTTCTGGATGGATTTTGAAATTACTTTTTAGAAATGTTAAACATCATGAGACGATGTGTCAAGGTCATACTTAGAGGTCAAAAAAAGGGTCCGAAACTTTAACGCAGTCAATAACTTCCTTATTTCTGGATGGAATCTGAAATTACTTTATAGAAATGTTAACCATCATGAGACGATGTGTCACATGGATGGATTTTGAAATTACTTGGCAGAAATGTTGGCCATCATGAGACAATCTGCCTCACACAAAACCAAGATCCTTACCTCCAAGGTCAAGGTCATACTTATAGTTCAAATGTGAAAAAAGGGTCCAAAACTTAAACACTGTCAATAACTTTCTATGGATTAATACGAACATAGACATATTTTCAGGTGGGGGCATCCGTGTCCTATGGACGCATTTTTAATGAGTACACATGATTGTAATGAGTACCGTAAAAATCCTAAAATTTCTGACACCTTGAGGACTTGCTGTAATTCTCCTAAAATTTTAACAAATTTGTTTTACGATCCTGCAAGGAGTGCAGAAAGTGCAGATGGAATGGCAAACAGTGTAGACCCTGATCAGACTGCTCCTGGGTCTGCACTGTTTGCTCAGGCCTGTTTTTCCCATTACTTAGGATCATTAAGTTACCGGTACACACAACTTACTGTCAGGATGAAATAAGTTAAAATCTTCCAAAATCATCGTTAAAAATTACCTGGAGTTATGGGAAACATCTCGAGGCACACAAAAAACAGGTTTGACTCAACCATGGTAAACAAGTCATATAAGTTTCACTGTAGTTCATCTTACTTAAGGGGAATTGATACACCTTTAGAGGAGACAACTCCTGCAAAAGTATTTTTGTCTCCCATGTCAATAGGGGTCAACTCTTAAAGGAGAAAGAATTTGCTCCCGAGGAGCAAATTCTTCCCTTTAAGAGTAGACCCCTTTTTCTGTGGGACAGAAATTACAGCAAAGCGAAAAGGTATCCCGAAAGTTGTCTCCCTTTGAAAAATGGCGAAAAAATGTGCCAGGTGTTCAAATTTCCCTCAAAAGTTGTTATCTTGAGATACTGGAAACATCTCTAGGGACTTGGGAGACTCTGCCATGCCATCCAGACTTGAGTCATGTAACACTGTAGTTCACATAGCAACAGATAAGCTAAGTATTTTGTGATAATTGAAGAATAGTTTTTGTCAATACTCCATAAAAACCTATGTTGTGGGTATTCATTAGAACCGCCTCACCGAGGCAGTTCGAATGAGTACCCACAACATAGGTTTATATGGAGAAATAAGGAAAACTTTTCTTCATTTACACAAAATGCTTACCTTATCTGTTGCTTTGGTTCATATATATGGAATATAAATGAGTAATGTGGTTCTGTTTATTTTGAAGCAGGACCGTGATGCCCAGAAAATGAGTTGGATTACCAAGTTTGTGGAGGAACTGAAAAATGACAAGTGGGTGCTACCTGCACTGAAGCAAATACGAGAGATCTGTCAACTCTTCCCTGAGGTAGGAATATAAAGGTTGTTAGGTGAATTGATACACTTACAGGGGAGGCAAGCACCCCAACCCAGGGCTTGGAGAAAGAGATTGGTCTGCATGGTGTTTCAGGGCAGAGCTGAAACCGACCAAACTTTTGAGTACTGGTAAACCGCTTAGAAGGTCTATGCCTAGGCAGGCATAGTGATGCGAGTTGGACCATCCCTTAAACCCAAGCTTTTTTTTTCGGTGGTAGGGCTTGAGAAGTCATTTCATCTCAATGTTGAGTAAAAGTCCCCCGAAATCAGAAGCAACGTCTCCAAAATGACCTAAATAGTGTTGTCAGGTACTTGAAAACTCAACAGAAACAAAAACCAGGGGAGGCAACTCTTTTAAAAATATCCTTGTTTCACTGGAGGAGCTTAGATCATGGGAAGTACAACAAGATATAGAAGTACAAAAGCAGTACACCTGTCAGAAAAGATGAAAAATAGGTCTGAGTGTAGTTGTTCAAAGCATCTTTAGCTTTACAAGCTCGTTAATGGTCAAATTTGTTAACAGTATAGCAAGTACAATATCCAGTTTTCTGGTATTTTTGCTGAAAAAATGTGAGCAGCTCTTGCTTTATATTTACCATATTAAATAATTGAAGTTTTAACAATAAGTTTACTACTGACATTGTCGCAGGTGTAGTTACTTATCTTGATCAGATGATTTATATGTAACGCTACCACTTTCAGGATGATTATAAATCTGGTATTGTGAAGTCATTTCTACCCTCTTCAAGGGCAATGGGAACACCTTCAGGGGAGGCAACTCCTGCAAAAATTATTTTTGTCTCATGTCACCAGGGGTCAACTCTTAAAGGAAAGAATTTGCTCCTCAGGAGCAAATTCTTTCCTTTAAGAGTAGACCCCTTTTTCATTGGGACAGGCCTTACTGAAAAGTGAACTGGAAGTCCCGAAAGTTGTCTCCCTTGGAAAAATGGCAGAAAAATGTGCTAGGTGATCCCATTCTCCTTAAATAGAGGGAATCTATCAATCATTATACCCCCGCAAACGAAGTTTGAAGGGGGTATATAGGAGTCAGCTTGTCGTCGTCGGTCCGTTACAAAAAACTTTAACATTGCTCATAACTTCCTTATTCTTTGACCGATTTCTTTAATATTCACACACCACACACCTTGCCACTAGTACTTAAGATTGATATACACAAACCTGACCTTGACCTTTACGTTGACCTTCCTCAAGGTCAAATACTTGTAAAAATTTGTCTGTCGTCGGTCCGTTACAAAAAACTTTAACATTGCTCATAACTTCCTTATTCTTTGACCGATTTCTTTAATATTCACACACCACACACCTTGCCACTAGTACTTAAGATTTATATACACAAACCTGACCTTGACCTTTACGTTGACCTTCCTCAAGGTCAAATACTTGTAAAAATTTGTCTGTCGTCGGTCCGTTACAAAAAACTTTAACATTGCTCATAACTTCCTTATTCTTTGACCGATTTCTTTAATATTCACACTACACACCTTGCCACTAGTACTTAAGATTGATATACACAAACCTGACCTTGACCTTTATGTTGACTTTCCTCAAGGTCAAATACTTGTAAAAATTTGTCTGTCGTCGGTCCGTTACAAAAAACTTTAACATTGCTCATAACTTCCTTATTCTTTGACCGATTTCTTTAATATTCACACACCACACACCTTGCCACTAGTACTTAAGATTGATATACACAAACCTGACCTTGACCTTTACGTTGACCTTCCTCAAGGTCAAATACTTGTAAATATTTGTCGGTAGCGGGGGTATAATTGGCGCCCGTTAGGCGGCAGCTCTAGTGTTCATTTGAGACTGCAAGCATTGTTAGTGTGGATAGGTAAACTGACCAGCTCAAAAATGACCTAATTAGGGTTGACTGGGCCACAAACAAACTGCAAGCATTGGTAGCTCAGTCGGATGCTTGTTTGGCTGGTGATCAGGATGTCAAAGGTTCGATACCTGCTGGTTCCGCTACATTCTTTCATGGCGATTGATCATGAAATTTATTCTGCAGTCATTATGTCTCCCCCGAAAAAAATTTTTTCGGAGAGACATATTGTTTTTCCCCCGGGCGTCTGTCTGTCCGTCTGTCTGTCTGTCTGTCCGTCTGTCCGTCTGTCACACTTTCGTGTCCGCTCTGTAACTTGAAAACCGTTAGAGCTATCGTCACGAAACTTCGTATAAATATTAATCAGCATTAGACGACGTGCAGTGCGCAAGAACCATAACTCTCGCATTTATACTTTTTGAATTATCTCCCTTGGAAGTTTGTTGGTATGTATATATGTATGGGCAAATCGTGTCCGGTCAATAACTTTCTTATTTTTTGATGGATTTTAAAATTACTCGGCAGAAATATTAACAACCATAAGACGATGTGTGGTGCGCATGAGGCAGGTCGGTACCTCAAAGGTCAAGGTCATACTTAGAGGTCAAAGGTCATAAAAGGGGCCTTTTTTTCATATTTGGTCAATAACTTTCTTATTTTGAGATGGATTTTAAAATTACTTGGCATAATTATTAACAACCATAAGACGATGTGTGGTGCTCATGAGGCAGGTCGGTACCTCAAAGGTCAAGGTCATACCAAGAGGTCAAAGGTCAAAAAAGGGGCCTTTTTTTCGTATTTGGTCAATAACTTTCTTATTTTGAGATGGATTTTAAAATTACTTGGCATAATTATTAACAACCATAAGACGATGTGTGGTGCGCATGAGGCAGGTCGGTTCCTCAAAGGTCAAGGTCATACTTAGAGGTCAAAAAAGGGGCCTTTTTTTCGTATTTGGTCAATAACTTTCTAATTTTGAGATGGATTTTAAAATTACTTGGCATAATTATTAACAATCATGAGACGATGTGTGGTGCACATGAGGCAGGTCGGTACCTCAAAGGTCAAGGTCATACTTAGAGGTCAAAGGTCAAAAAAGGGGCCTTTTTTTCGTGTTTTGTCAATAACTTTCTTATTTTGAGATGGATTTTGAAATCACTTGGCAGAAATGTTAACTATCATGAGACGATGTGCTGCATGCATGATTCAGTTTGATACCTCAAAGGTCAAGGTCATACTTAGAGGTCAAAGGTAAAAAAAGGGGCCTTTTTTCGGGTTTTGTCAATAACTTGCCTATTTTTAAATAGAATTTGAAGTTACTTGGCAAACATGTTAACTATCATGGGACGATGTGTTGCATGCATGATTCAGTTTGGTACCTAAAATGTCAAGGTCATACATAGACGTCAAATTTAAAAAGGGGCCTTTTTTCGTGTTTGGTCAATAACTTTCTTATTTTTAGATGGATTTTGAAATTGCTAGGCAGAAATGTTAACCACCATGAGATGATGTGTTGCACGCATGACCCAGTTTAATACCTGAAAGGTCAAGGTCATACATAGAGGTTAAAGGTAAAAAAAGGGCCTTTTTTGTGTTCTGTCAATAACTTTCTTATTATGCCCCCAACTTCGAAAAAGTTTGAGGGGCATATTGGTTCTGGTTCGTTTGTCCGTTACGCTTTTGATGCATAGCATAACTAAAGAACCGTGTATGCTAGGGTTTTGAAATTTCATATATGGATTCCTCATGGAAAATTAGCTGACGCGTATTTTTTTTCTCATCCCGATTATGCCCCCTTCAAGAGTTATTGCCCTTTGAATTTTTTTTTAAATAAAATCTTGTCAGCAAGATATCTCAAAAACTATTGGAGCTAGAGCCTTGAAAGTTGGTGATTATATTGATGGTGATGAGTAGATGAACTGATTAACTTATGACAAAATTCCGAAAAATACTTTGCGAGTTATGGCCCTTTGTCAATTTGGTAATTTGTGCCCATTGTAATGTATGCTAAAAGTGATGCATAGCATAACTTCAGAACCATGTATGCTAGGGTTTTGAAATTTCATATATGGATTCCTCATGGAAAATTAGCTGACGCATATTTTTTTTCTCGTCCGGAATATGCCCCTTTCAAGAGTTATTGCCCTTTGAATTTTTTTTAATAAAATCTTGTCAGCAAGATATCTCAAAAACTATTGAAGCTAGAGCCTTGAAAGTTGGTGAATTGATTGTTGGTGATGAGTAGATGAACTGATGAATTTATGACAAAATTCTGAAAAATACTTTGTGAGTTATGGCCCTTTGTCATTTTGGTAATTTGTGCCCATTGTAATGTATGCATAAAGTGATGCATAGCATAACTTTAGAGCGGTGTATGCTATAATTTTGAAATTTCATATATGCATTTCTGATGGAAAATAAGCTGACGCGTATTTTTTTTCTTGTCAGGATTATGCCCCTTTCAAGAGTTATTGCCCTTTGAATTTTTTTTTAATAAAATCTTGTCAGCAAGATATCTCAAAAACTATTGGAGCTAGAGGCTTGAAAAATGGTGAATATATTGGTGGTGATGAGTAGATGAACTGATTAACTTTTGACAAAATTCCAAAAATACTTTGTGAGTTATGGCCCTTTGTCATTTTGGTAATTTGTGCCAATTGTAATGTATGCTAAAAGTGATGCATAGCATAACTTTAGAACCGTGTATGCTAGGGTTTTGAAATTTCATATATGGGTTCCTAATGAAAAATTAGCTGACGCATATTTTTTTTCTCGTCCGGATTATGCCCCTTTCAAGAGCTATTGCCCTTTGAAATTTTTTTAATAAAATCTTGTCAGCAAAATATCTCAAACACTATTGGAGCTAGAGCCTTGAAAGTTGTTGAGTATATTGTTGGTGATGAGTAGATGAACTGATTAACTTATGACAAAATTCCGAAAAATACTTTGCGAGTTATGGCCCTTTGTCAATTTGGTAATTTGTGCCCATTGTAATGAATCCTAAAAGTGATGCATAGCATAACTTTAGAACTGTGTATGCTATGGTTTTGAAATTTCATATATGCATTCCTAATGGAAAATAAGCTGACACGTATTTTTTTCTCATCCGGATTATGTCCCTTTCAAGAGTTATTGCCCTTTGAATTTTTTTTAATAAAATCTTGTCAGCAAGATATCTCAAAAACTGTTGGAGCTAGAGGCTTGAAAGTTGGACCATGAGTCATGTGCAAGACCAAGGTCCATACCTCCAATGTCAAGGTCATACCTAGAGGTCAAAGGTAAAAAAAAGGACAGTCAATAACTTCCTTATTCTTTGATGGATTATGAAATTACTTGGCAGAAATGTTAACCATCATGAGACGATGTGTTGTACTGCAAAGGTCAAGGCCATATTTAGAGGTCAAAGGTAAAAAAGTGCTTTTTTTGTTTGCGGCCAATAACTTTTTTATTTTTCTATGAACATTTTTAAAGTTACTATGCAGAAATGTTCATCTTCATTAGATGATGTGTTGCACACAAGACCCAGCTCAATACCTCCAATGTCAAGGTTATACTTAGCAGTCAAAAACGGGGGAGACATCTGTGTTTTTGTAGAAAAACAAATTCTAGTTCTCTCCCTTTTTTTGATTCAAGAAGGGCAGTTGTCTGTTTCTGGCGAAAGAACTTGCAAGGTACTGGTTAACCAATGGGAACACCTGGAAGATTTTTCTGCCATTTTTCAAAGGCTGACAACTTTCGGGATTTCCTGTTTGCTTTTCTATAAACCCTGTCCCGCTGAAAAAGGGGTCGACTCATAAAGGAAATTCTTTCCTTTAAGAGTTGACCCCTATTGACATGGAAGACAAAAATACCTTTGCAGGAGTTGCCTCCCCTGAAGGTGTTCCCATTCCCCTTAAGTGTTCTCAGTATTGTGATTTCTGCTTTCAGCCTCCTCAGAATTTCCCCCAAGTGCCAAACAGAGTGTCTCAAGTATATTACCGGAACTCTGTTATAAGTGTTCTTCAGTCGAATCACTCTATAGTGATGTTAGTAGCACAGAATCTATCAGCTTACATGAGCAAAGCAAGACAGTATGCTAAAGGTTTGTATCTTACATGTGTAAAGTAATCCCAAATGAGATTTGCAGGGTGTGGCAGTTCTGATTATGTTACTATGAATTGAGTCCACAGAGTGCCTTTCATATGCTTTTTACTAACGGTCATATACACCATACCTACGTTTGTGTTACAGTTGAATTAACAAAATTGGATATTGGACTTGGTTTACTTATTTGCTTATGGAATATTCCAAAGGCAGGTGCAGACGAAATCTTCATTCTGCAAGTCTTAAATGAAATAACCTGTACCACAGCCTGTTACCACAGCCTGTATGTAATGTATTTTGGGGAAAGATTCATATAACTGAGGTAATGGCCAAATGGGACAGACTCAGTACATCACGCGAACAAGTCCGTGAAATGGAGACCCCCCTAAACCCCACTTTATATAGAGAAAGCTGGGGTTTAAGGGGGTAAACATTATTTTTTAGCTCACCTGTCACATAGTGACAAGGTGAGCTTTTGTGATCACTTTTTGTCCGTCGTCCGTCGTGCGTGCGTCCGTCCGTAAACAATTTCAAATAAGTATATCTCTAATACCCCATGGTCAATCTTGATCAAATTTCATGGGAAGCATCATCAGGTAGGGGGAAAGGCTGCATCAGGTTTTTGGGCTGATCAGATTGGAATTCTGGTTGCCATGGCAACATATAGCTCCCATAGACTATCAATGGGAAAAAATTAAAATATCTTCTTCTCTGAAACCACAGGGCCCAGAGCTTAGATATTTAGCATGTATTAACGGCCAGTGGTCACCTACATAATTCCTGCCAATCATGCCCCTGGGGTCCAAATTAGCCACACCCCGGGGCCCCTTCGCTCCCATAGACTCATAATGGAACAAAAAGCTTCAAAAATCTTCTTCTCGGAAACCACAGGGCCCAGAGCTTAGATATTTAGCAGGTAGCAACAACAAGTGGTCACCTACATAATTCCTGCCAATCATGCCCCTGGGGTCAAAACGGGCCACACCCCGGGGCCCTTTAGCTCCTATAGACTCATAATGGAAAAAAGCTTCAAAAATCTTCTTCTCTGAAACCACAGGGCCCAGAGCTGAGATATTTGGCAACTAGAAACGGCAAGTGGTCACCTACATAATTCCTGCCAATCATGCCCCTGGGGTCCAAATTGGCCACACCCTGGGGCCCCTTAGCTCCCATAGACTCATAATGGAAAAAAGGCTTAAAAAATCTTCTTCTCTGAAACCACAGGGCCCAGAGCTTAGATATTTAGAATGTAGCAATGGACAGTGGTCACCTACATAATTCCTGCCAATCATTCCCCTTGGTTCCAAATGGGCGACACCCTGGGGCCCCTTTGCTCCTATAGACTCATAATGGAACAAAAAGCTTCAAAAATCTTCTTCTCGGAAACCACAAGGCCCAGAGCTGAGATATTTAGCATGTAGCAACAGCAAGTGGTCACCTACATAATTCCTGCCAATCATGCCACTGGGGTCAAAACGGGCCACGCCCGGGGCCCTTTAGCTCCTATAGACTCATAATGGAAAAAAGCTTCAAAAATCTTCTCTGAAACCACAGGGCCCAGAGCTGAGGTATTTGGCATGTAGCAACGGCAAGTGGTCACCTACATAATTCCTGCCAATCATGCCCCTAAGGTCCAAATGGGCCACACCCTGGGGCCCCTTAGCTCCCATAGACTCATAATGGAACAAAAAGCTTCAAAAATCTTCTTCTCTGAAACCACAGGGCCCAGAGTTTAGATATTTAGCATGTAGCAATATCAAGTGGTCACCTACATAATTCCTGCCAATCATGCCCCTAGGGTCCAAATGGGCCACGCGCCGGGGCCCCTTAGCTCCCATAGACTCATAATGGAAAAAAGCTTCAAAAATCTTCTTCTCTGAAACACAGGGCCCAGAGTTTAGATATTTAGCATGTAGCAACGGCAATTGGTCACCTACATAATTCCTGCCAATCATGCCCCTGGGTTCCGAATGGGCCACGTGCCGGGGACCCTTTGCTCCCAAAGACTCATAAGGGAAAAAAGCTTAAAAAATCTTCTTCTCTGAAACCACAGGGCCCAGAGCTTAGATATTTAGTATGTAGCAACGGCAAGTGGTCACCTGTATAATTCCTGCCTATCATGCCCCTGGGGTCCCAAAGGGCCACGCCCCGGGGCCCCTTAGCTCCTTTAGACTCATAATGGAATAAAAAGCTTCAAAAATCTTCTTCTCTGAAACCACAGAGCCCAGAGCTTAGATATTTAGCATGTAGCAATGGCAAGTGGTCACATACATAAATCCTGCCAATCATGCCCTTGGGGTCCAAATGGGCCACGCCCCGGGGCCTCTTAGCTCCCATAGACTCATAATGGAAAAAAGATTCAAAAATCTTCTTCTCTGAAACCACAGGGCCCAGAGCTTAGATATTTAGCATGTAGCAACGGCAAGTGGTCACCTACATAATTCCTGCCAATCATGCCCCTGGTTTCCAAACGGGCCAGGCCAGGGCTCTAGAAGTCCGATTTTTCACCGGTCCAGACCGTTTTTTGAAAATGAAAACCGATTTTGCTGAAAAATTTTGCTGAAAAATCGGTCCGAAAAAAAAAACCCAATAAGCTAAAATCGAAGTGAAAAAAAAACAGAGAAATTATACCTGGTTAGGTGTCAAACTGTTTATTGTGCCAGTAATATAATCCAATTATCTCTCTCGGGGATGAATTTGAGTTTGACAGTAAACACGTTTTCGAGATCTCGCCAGGTATCGCAGACTCTCGCGGGATTAAGGCTAATGACAGTCAGTCAGCCAAAACGTGATTAAGCGGTGCATGATTGTGATATCAAAGAAGCCTTGATCGTGTTTGATCTAATGGCAATCAAACATAATTTGTTTGTTTGTTTTCGTAAACTGTTATACTAAACTATCCTTCTAATAATTAAAAATGTGTTAATTATATCGGCACTTTAAATGGCTCGATTGATCAATAGCACTGGAGCAGTTAAAAAACATTATCATGTTTGGAAGTAATTAAAGAATTTGGGGTATATAAGTTGCAGATTTTCATTTGGTTTTCGCTGTTCAATTTTATTGCAATGGCTCAACGTAGCATCTTATCGATGTTCAAAAAGTCAAACGACCGGATTGGCAACCCGGTTCAAGACAAAACCCGGCTTGGGGAACCGGATAAGGGCATTAACTGTCGGCCTGGCAAACCGACTGAAAAACAATCAGAATGTCGGATTGGCAACCCGACACTGATACATGAACAGGAACAAAACCGGCATGCGAACATTACTCCATTTTAGAAAGGCAATACTTGTTGTAATTGCTAACAGCAGCACAACGCATTATGAAGCTGGGTACCAACGATAATTTACTGCATTCAGTAATTCTAAAAATACATCTGGGGAATTTCCAAAATATAATACAGGTACTGGTTCAGGAATAACATGGATAATAGAAGGCAAAATGTGGTACGACTTTCTCTTTATTTCAACTATTTATTTACATAATGAACAACAGATAAATATACACCAAATGATCAAAACATGCCTAAACGAAACATGCACAAACAATCAAACAAAAAACATGCAAAACGAAGCATGCAGCAAAAAACTTGCAAAAAATAAGTCAGTGATGACGTCATCGGTCACCTTCTGGACCGATTGGGATTTCAAAATTTCTAGAGCCCTGGGCCAGGCCCCGGGGCCCTTTAGCTCCTATAGACTCATAATGGAAAAAAGCTTAAAAAATCTTCTTCTCTGAAATCACAGCGCCCAGAGCTTAGATATTTAGTACCTAGCAACAGCAAGTGGTCACCTATATAATTCCTGCCAATCATGCCCCTTGGGTCCAAAAGGGCCACGCCTCGGGGACCCTTAGCTCCTATAGACTCATAATGGAAAAAAAAGCTTCAAAAATCTTCTTCTCTGAAACCACAGGGCCCTGAGCTTAGATATTTAGCATGTAGCAATGGCAAGTGGGCACCTACATAAATCCTGCCAATCATGCCCGTGGCGTCCAAATGGGCCACGCCCCGTGGCCCCTTAGCTCCCATAGACTCATAATGGAAAAAAGATTAAAAAATCTTCTTTTCTGAAACCACAGGGCCCAGAGCTTAGATATTTAGCATGTAGCGACGGCAAGTGGTCACCTACATAATTCCTGCCAATCATGCCCCTGGGGTCCAAACAGGTGAGCGATATAGGGCCATTGGGCCCTCTTGTCTTATTTCAGCTCCAAGACATAGGTTTTGGGTACTCGTTAGAACCGCCTCAATGAGGCGGTTCTAACGAGCACCAACAACCTATGTTTGCAGTATTGTTAAGAAAACTATCACTGATTTTAATCAGAAAAATGGCCATTTTGGAGATAAGTAAAAATGACCAATTTGCACGGGTGTGTTTTCGTAATGATATGAAGATAGATAGATAGACAAGCTAATTTCCCATGTTCTATCAAAACAAAATTGTGTAGATTATTTCATCATAGCTCAAGATAAGAGGAAGTAATAAGGATAATGTTTATGTTTCTTTAAATGTTGTACTTGAGGAGATTCTAACAAGTACCTACAACATAATTAAATGGGAACACCTTCATGGGAGGCAACTCCTGCAAAAGTATTTTTGTCTCCCATGTCAATGGGGGTCAACTCTTAAAGGAGCAAATTCTTTCCTTTAAGAGTAGACCCCTTTTTAAGTGAGACAGGGCTTATGGAAAAGTGAACAGGAAGTCCTGAAAGTTGTCTCCCTGTGAAAAACGACAGAAATGTCTGCCAGGTGTTCCCATTCCCCTTAAAGGAAAGTATCCCTTAATGATTGTTTTTATTCTCCCTTGTCCATAGCTATGATGTACAAGGGCTGATTGATATGTTGTTAGCCACGTATTGAAGGAGGTATGCAGGGATGTTCTTTTTAAGTTCTACTATTCTCCAACTATATGGGGCTGTGTACCCAAGTACTAGTCTCATTTGGTCAGTTTATAAAGATGAGGTAGCCCTCTAAAGTAAACAAGACAAGCAGCTTTTGCAAAATGGACAAAATCAGTAAAGAGCTGCATAAGAAAGGTTTAAAGTATCTTGCAATGAGAAAGCTTTCAGTCCGATGGTTACCAAGACTTCTGACAGTTGATCAGAAGCACACCAGGCGCACATTTAACCTTTTTGAGGAAGATCCTGCCAACATTCTTCAGAGATCTGTCACTATGGATGAAACATAGATCCATCATTTTACCCCAGAGCCAAACATCAATCGAAACAATGGAAGCACCCTTGCTCACCCCCGCCAAAGAAGGCAAAGACTGTTCCATCAGCTGGGAAGGTTATGGCCTCGGTTCTCGGGGATGCAGATGGTATTCTGCTGAACAGATTCTCTAAAATGGACAAGCAATCATTGTCACATACTATGCTTCACTTCTGACGGAGTTACGGGAAAATATTAAACTTCAGTGCTGCTGAAAAGGTTGTCGTGAACAGCAGGATAAGAGTTAAATTGATTGAGCATTCTCTTCCTCCCAACAGGTGGAATCTGCAATGAAATGATTACTCAAAATACTGATGGCTCAGTTACTTTAGCTGATTATGTCTCCCCCGAAAAATTTTTTTTCGGAGAGACATATTGTTTTTCCCCCGGGCGTCTGTCTGTCCGTCTGTCTGTCCGTCTGTCCGTCTGTCACACATTCGTGTCCGCTCTGTAACTTGAAAACCGTTAGAGCTATCTTCACGAAACTTCGCATAACTATTAATCAGCATTAGACGATGTGCAGTGCGCAAGAACCATAACTCTCGCATTTATACTTTTTGAATTATCTCCCTTGGAAGTTTGTTGGTATGTATATATGTATGGGCAAATCGTGTCCGGTCAATAACTTTCTTATTTTTTGATGGATTTTAAAATTACTCGGCAAAAATATTAACAACCATAAGACGATGTGTGGTGCGCATGAGGCAGGTCGGTACCTCAAAGGTCAAGGTCATACTTAGAGGTCAAAGGTCAAAAAAGGGGCCTTTTTTTCGTATTTGGTCAATAACTTTCTTATTTTGAGATGGATTTTAAAATTACTTGGCATAATTATTAACTTCCATAAGACGATGTGTGTTGCGCATAAGGCAGGTCGGTTCCTCAAAGGTCAAGGTCATACTTAGAGGTCAAAGGTAAAAAAAGGGGCCTTTTTTTCGTATTTGGTCAATAACTTTCTAATTTTGAGATGGATTTTAAAATTACTTGGCATAATTATTAACAATCATGAGACGATGTGTGGTGCACATGAGGCAGGTCGATACCTCAAAGGTCAAGGTCATACTTAGAGGTCAAAGGTCAAAAAGTGGGCCTTTTTTTTGTATTTGGTCAATAACTTTCTTATTTTGAGATGGATTTTGAAATCACATGGCAGAAATGTGAACCAATATAAGGCGATGTGTTGCCCGCATGACCCAGGTTGGTACCTCAAAGGTCAAGGTCATACTTAGAGGTCAAAGGTAAAAAAAGGGGCCTTTTTTCGGGTTTTGTCAATAACTTGCCTATTTTTAAATAGAATTTGAAGTTACTTGGCAAACATGTTAACTATCATGGGACGATGTGTTGCATGCATGATTCAGTTTGGTACCTAAAATGTCAAGGTCATACATAGAGGTCAAATTTAAAAAAGGGGCCTTTTTTCGTGTTTGGTCAATAACTTTCTTATTTTTAGATGGATTTTAAAATTGCTAGGCTATAATGTTAACCACCATGAGATGATGTGTTGCACGCATGACCCAGTTTAATACCTGAAAGGTCAAGGTCATACATAGAGGTTAAAGGTAAAAAAGGGCCTTTTTTGTGTTCTGTCATTAACTTTCTTATTATGCCCCCAACTTTGAAAAAGTTGGAGGGGCATATTGGTTCTGGTTCGTTCGTCCGTCCATTACGCTTTTGATGCATAGCATAACTAAAGAACTGTGTATGCTAGGGTTTTGAAATTTCATATATGGTTTCCTCATGGAAAATTAGCTGATGTGTATTTTTTTTCTCGTCCGGTTATGCCCCCTTCAAGAGTTATTGCCCTTTGAATTTTTTTTTTTAATAAAATCTTGTCAGCAAGATATTTCAAAAACTATTGGAGCTAGAGGCTTGAAAGTTGGTGAATATATTGGTGGTGATGACTAGATGAACTGATTAACTTTTGACAAAATTCCAAAAAATACTTTGTGAATTATGGCTCTTTGTCATTTTGGTAATTTGTGCCCATTGTAATGTATGCTAAAAGTGATGCATAGCTTAACTAAAGAACCGTGTATGCTAGGGTTTTGAAATTTCATATATGGATTCCTCATGGAAAATTAGCTGACGCATATTTTTTTTCTCGTCCGGATTATGCCCCCTGCAAGAGTTATTGCCCTTTGAATTTTTTTTGTAATAAAATGTTGTGAGCATGATACCTCAAAAACCATTGGAGCTAGAGCCTTGAAAGTTGGTGAATATATTGATGGTGATGAGTAGATGAACTGATTAACTTTTGACAAAATTCCGAAAAATACTTTGTGAGTTATGGCCCTTTGTCATTTTGGTAATTTGTGCCCATTTCAATGTATGCTAAAAGTGATGCATAGCATAACTGTGTATGCTAGGGTTTTGAAATTTCATATATGGATTTCTCATGGAAAATTAGCTGACGCATATTTTTTTTTCTCGTCAGGATTATGCCCCTTTCAAGAGTTATTGCCCTTTGAAATTTTTTTAATAAAATCTTGTCAGCATGATATCTCAAAAACTATTGGAGCTAGAGGCTTGAAAGTTGGTGAATATATTGGGGGTGATGAGTAGATGAACTGATTAGCTTTTGACAAAATTCAAAAAAATACTTTGTGAGTTATGGCCCTTTGTCATTTTGGTAATTTGTGCCCATTGTAATGTATGCTAAAAGTGATGCATAGCATAACTTTAGAACCGTGTATGCTAGGGTTTTGAAATTTCATATATGGGTTCCTCATGAAAAATTAGCTGACGCGTATTTTTTTTCTCGTCCGGATTATGCCCCTTTCAAGAGTTATTGCCCTTTGAATTTTTTTAATAAAATCTTGTCAGCAAATTATCTCAAACACTATTGGAGCTAGAGCCTTGAAAGTTGTTGAGTATATTGGTGGTGATGAGTATATGAACTGATCAACTTTTGACAAAATTCCGAAAAATACTTTGCGAGTTATGGCCCTTTGTCATTTTGGTAATTTGTGCCCATTGTAATGAATGCTAAAAGTGATGCATAGCATAACTTTAGAACTGTGTATGCTATGGTTTTGAAATTTCATATATGCATTCCTAATGGAAAATAAGCTGACGCGTATTTTTTTTCTCATCCGTATTATGCCCCTTTCAAGAGTTATTGCCCTTTGAATTTTTTTTTAATAAAATCTTGTCAGCAAGATATCTCAAAAACTATTGGAGCTAGAGGCTTGAAAGTTGGACCATGAGTCATGTGCAAGACCAAGGTCCATACCTCCAATATCAAGGTCATACCTAGAGGTCAAAGGTAAAAAAAAGGACAGTCAATAACTTCCTTATTCTTTGATGGATTATGAAATTACTTGGCAGAAATATTAACCATCATGAGACGATGTGTTGTACCGCAAAGGTCAAGGCCATACTTAGAGGTCAAAGGTAAAAAAGTGCTTTTTTTGTTTACGGCCAATAACTTTTTTTATTTTTCTATGAACATTTTTAAAGTTACTATGCAGAAATGGTCATCTTCATTAGATGATGTGTTGCACACAAGACCCAGCTCAATACCTCCAATGTCAAGGTTATACTTAGCAGTCAAAAACGGGGGAGACATCTGTGTTTTTGTAGAAAAACAAATTCTAGTTTAAACCTGTTTTTGAGTTCCTATGAAATATTTCTGACAACTCTTGGCAATGCACACTTAGAAATATAATTAAGGAGTTTTCCTTATTTTATCTTTAAGAAGTGTGTTGTGTGTGTACTCATTAGATCTGCCTCCATGAGGTGATCCTAATGATTTACACAACTTTTCTTTACGTTTTAGAAGACTCCTATCGTTGTCTTATGACTAACCGTCAGTGGCTAGAACTGCCCCTGTGTAGAACAATTTTTCATGGTCCCAAAGGTGTTTTAGCCGTGAAAGTTCCTAGCCCCAGATAAGAGGGGGTACGTAAATATTTTTTTCTATATTTCTGCAGGAAAATGTATGTTGTGTGTACTCATTAGAAGCGCCTTAAATGTCCGAAATAAGAAAAATGTCAGTACTTTTTGGATGAAAAAATTGCTGTTATCTGGTGCTATGAAAGTTTCGCTATATCTACTGAAAAGAGAAAGATAAAGAATAAACATTGCTAATTTTAAGATTCCATTTACAGTAAAAGTCCTCTATTAAGGAGAATGGGAACACCTGGCTGATTTTCTGCCATTTTACAAAGGGAGACAACTTTTGGGACTTTCTGTTCGCTTTTCTGTAAGCCCTGTCCCACAGAAAAAGGGGTCAACTCTTAAAGGAAAGAATTTGCTCCACTCTTAAAGGAAAGAATTTGCTCCTCAGGAGCAAATTCTTTCTTTTAAGAGTTTACCCCTATTGACATGGGAGACTAAAATACTTTTGTAGGAATTGCCTCCCCTGAAGGTGTTCCCATTCCCCTTAAGACCAGCTGAAATCTTTAATGCAGTTTTAAAGGATTTCAGGTTTTGTTGCTTTGTGTTTTCTGCACTCTGTGTCCTCTAGAAAGAGACCACCATTTTGACCACTTTTGAACTATCCGAACGGTGGTCTTATTACAAGAATTTTACTGTATTTAGGATGTCTTAAGATTTCTAATTGTATTTCAGATCATCCTGGCGTTGATCCGGGCAATATCCTACCTGATGGTAGATTTAGTCATGTAGAACAAGTCCAAGAAAGACTTCGATTTCTAAGGTAAGACACTTCGGCTGTGAAAAATTTGTCATTCTTTACAGTGGCAGTTTTGGCTGTCTTTCTCCAGTATAAACTATACACCCGGACAAAAACTAAGCAATGCTTCCATTGTCAATCAGTGTACATTTATTTATTTTTGTCTCTTTCAAACTGACATTTTTTAAAAAAAAAACAAAAAAAACGCTATCTATTAAGGTCTAGACTTAAAGAAAAGAATTTGGTGCTCTTAGCCATTAAGGTCTACTCTTAAAGAAAATAATTTGGTGCTCATTGCCATGAAGGTCTACTATTAAGGGAAAGAATTTGGTGCTCGTTGCCATTAGGGTCTAGTCTTAAAGGAAAGAATTTGGTGCTAGTTGCCATTAAGATCTAGTCTTAAAGGAAAGAATTTGGTGCTCGTTGCCATTAAATTCTAGTCTTAAAGGAAAGAATTTGGTGCTCTTTGCCATTAAGGTCTTGTCTTAAAGGAAAGAATTTGGAGCTCATTAATTAAGGTCTAGTCTTAAAGGAAAGAATTTGGTGCTCGTTGCCATTAAGGTCTAGTCTTAAATGAAAGAATTTGGTGCTCGTTGCCATTAAGGTCTACTAAAGGAAAGAATTCTGTCCACTTTACTTACACAATCTACTTTTAAAGGAATGAATTTTGGTGCTCTTTACCATTAAGGTCTAGTCTTAAATGAAAGAATTTGGTGCTCGTTGCCATTAAGGTCTAGTCTTAAAGGAAAGAATTTGGTGCTTGTTGCCATTAAGGTCTAGTCTTAAAGGAAAGAATTTTGGTGCTCTTTACACTTAAGGTCTAGTCTTAAATGAAAGAATTTGGTGTTCGTTGCCATAAAGGTCTAGACTTAAAGGAAAGAATTTTGGTGCTCTTTACCATTATGGTCTACTCTTAAAGGATGTTGCCATTAAGGTCTACTCTTAAAGGAAAGAATTTTGGTGCTCTTTGCCATTAAGGTCTACTAAAGGAAAGAATTCTGTCCTCTTTACTTACACAATCTACTTTTAAAGGAAAGAATTTTGGTGCTCTTTACCATTAAAGTCCACTCTTAAAGGAAAGCACGTGGTCCTGATTACTATTAAGATTTTCTCTAAAAGGAAAAAATTTTGGTGCTCTTTACCATTAAAGTCCACTCTTAAAGGAAAGCACGTGGTCCTGATTACTATTAAGATCTCCTCTAAAAGGAAAGAATTTTGGTGCTCTTTACCATTAAGGTTTACTCAAAGAATGAGGTGCGCAAATAAAAGGAAAGCAAACAAGATGTCATCAGTGTTGTCCCCGTTGCAAAAAGTACAGTAAAATTCCTATAGTAAGACCACCTTTGGAACTGTTCAAAAGTGGTCCTTAAGACCACTTTTGAACAGTCCCAAAGGTGGTCTACTGTTAGGAGACACTGAATGTGGAAAACACAAAGAATGAACAAGTGAAACTTTCACAATAAGCTTTTAACAGCAGATTTAGTCTTAATTTTAGGTGGTCTTAATAGCGGTATTTTACTGTATTGAAAATGTAACGTCTCCTTCACCTTAACCCATATACGACACTGGAATCTTCCACCTAGTAAGTTTGGAGTGGCCCATTTATAATTATGGGGATGTCAGGTTTGTTTTTGTTTGTGGCAAATTTTACAAAAATGAATGTTCTTTAAGCAAACAGTGTAAACCAAGACCAATTGCTGCATTCTCAGGAGCAAATTCTTTCCTTTAAGTGTTGACCCATATTGACATGGGAGACAAAAATTACTTTTGCAGGAGTTGCATCCCCTGTAGGTGTTCCTGTTCACCTTAAAACCAAATGGGTTTGTAGTAAATGTGTTTATTATACCCGCTTTTTAGCTCACCTGTCACGTAGTGACGAGGTGAGTATTTGGGATCACTTTTTGTCCGTCGTGCGTGCGTATGTGCGTGTGTGCGTAAACTTTTTCTTAAAATGACATCTCCTCCTAAACCACTAATCCGATTTTGACCAAACTTCACAGGAATGATCCTTAGGTGGTCCCCTTTCAAAGTTGTTCAAATGGTTCTGGTCCATTGCACATCTAGGTCACAGGAGCTAAAAATAGATTTTTTAAACGAAAACTTTAAAATTCTTCTTCTCTGAAACCACAAGGCCCAGGTCTTCGATATTTGGTATGAAGCTTCATCTAGTGGACCTCTACCAAGATTGTTCAAATTATAGCCCTGGGGACCAAAATGCCCCCGCCCCGGGGGCCTTTGGTTTTACATAGGCTTATATAGGGAAAATCTTTAAAAATCTTCTTCTCTGAAACCGCAAGGCCCAGATCTTTGATATTTGGTGTGAAGCTTCATCTAGTGGACCTCTACCAAGATTGTTCAAATTATAGCCCTGGGGGCCAAAATGCCCCCGCCTCGGGGGCCTTTGGTTTTACATAGGCTTATATAGGGAAAATCATTAAAAAATCTTCT
Source organism: Lucinisca nassula (assembly GCA_963580285.1). NCBI lineage: Eukaryota > Metazoa > Mollusca > Bivalvia > Lucinida > Lucinidae > Lucinisca > Lucinisca nassula. Next base: position 101,561,474 of record OY757024.1, on the reverse strand, counting down.
TCTCTGAAACCACAAGGCCAAGATCTTTAATATTTGGTGTGAAGCTTTACCTGGTGGACCTCTACTAAGATTGTTCAAATTATAGCCTCGGGGCCAAAAATGCCCCCGCCCCGTGGGCCTTTGGTTTTACATAGGCTTATACAGGGAAAATCTTTAAAAATCTTCTTCTCTGAAACCACAAGGCCCAGGTCTTCGATATTTGGTGTGAAGCTTCATCTAGTGGACCTCTACCAAGATTGTTCAAATTATAGCCCTGGGGGCCAAAATGCCCCCGCCCCGGGGGCCTATGGTTTTACATAGGCTGATATAGGGAAAAATCATTAAAAAATCTTCTTCTCTGAAACCACAAGGCCCAGGTCTTTAATATTTGGTGTGAAGCTTTACCTTGTGGACCTCTATTAAGATTGTTCAAATTATAGCCTTGGGGCCAAAAATGCCCCCCGCCCCGGGGGCCTTTGGTTTTACATAGGCTTATAATGGGAAAATCTTTAAAAATCTTCTTCTCTGAAACTGCAAGGTCCAGATCTTTGATATTTGGTGTGAAGCTTCATCTAGTGGACCTCTACCAAGATTGTTCAAATTATAGCCCTGGGAGCCAAAATGCCCCCGGCCCGGGGGCCTTTGGTTTTACATAGGCTTATATAGGGAAAATCATTAAAAAATCTTCTTCTCTGAAACCACAAGGCCCAGATCTTTAATATTTGGCACGAAGCTTTACCTGGAAGACCTCTACTAAGATTGTTCAAATTATAGCCTTGGGGCCAAAAATGCCCCCCGCCCCGGAGGCCTTTGGTTTTACATAGGCTTATACAGGGAAAATCTTTTAAAATCTTCTTCTCTGAAACCGCAGGGCCCAGATCTTTGATATTTGGTGTGAAGCTTCATCGAGTGGACCGCTACCAAGATTGTGGCCCTCGGGCCACAAGTGCCCCCGGCCCGGGGCCCTTTGGTTTTACATAGACTTATATAGAGGTAATCTTTGAAAATCTTCTTCTCTGAAACAGCAAGGCCCAGGTCTTTGATATTTGGTATGAAGCTTCATGTAGTGGACCTTTGCCAAGATGGTTCAAATTATTGCCTTTGTTGGTATTTGGTATGAAGCTTCATCTTTTTAGACCTCCCTCAACATTATGCACATTATAACCCTAGGGTCAATAATGGCCCTCCCCGGGGCTCACTTGTTACTCTATGGATCAGGTGAGCGATCCAGGGCCATCATGGCCCTCTTGTTTGAAGAAAAAAAACGGGTATATTATTTTCGTCACAGGTGTCCGTCCGTCCGGATGTCTGTCCGTCCGTCCTTCCGTCTGTCACGTTTCTTGTGAATGCAACTACTTTCCTACAGTGACCAAACTTGGTACATACATTGCTTGGGGACTGCAGATGTGCATGAAGGTGTCAAAATTTTCATCTGACCCCCTTGGGTCATGGGGTGAGGTAAAAGGTCAAATTTCTAAGAAAAGGCTTGTGAATGCAACTACTTTTTTAGCTCACCTGTCACGTAGTGACGAGGTGAGCTTTTGGGATCACTTTTTGTCCGTCGTCCGTCGTGCGTGTGTGCGTGTGTGCGTGCGTAAACATTTTCTTTAAATGACATCTCCTCCTAAACCACTGATTGGATTTTAACCAAACTTCACAGGAATGATCCTTAGGTGGTCCCCTTTCAAAGTTGTTCAAATGGTTCCGGTCCATTGCACATCTAGGTCACAGGAGCTAAAAATAGAATTTTAAAATGAAAACTTTAAAAATCTTCTTCTCTGAAACCGCAAGGCCCAGGTCTTTGATATTTGGTATGAAGCTTCATCTAGTGGACCTCTACCAAGATTGTTCAAATTATGGCCCTTGGACCAGAAATGCCCCCGCCCCGGGGGCCTTTGGGTTTACATAGGCCAAATATAGGGAAAATCTTTAAAAATCTTCTTCTCTGAAACCACAAGGCCCAGGTCTTTGATATTTGGTGTGAAGCTTCACATAGTGGACATCTACCAAGTTTGTTAAAATTATAGCCCTAGGGCCAAAAATGCCCCCGCCCTGGGGGCCTTTGGTTTTACGTAGGCTTATACAGGGAAAATCTTTAAAAATCTTCTTCTTTGAAACAGAAAGGCCCAGGTCTTCGATATTTTGTATGAAGCTTCATCTAGTGCACCTCTACCAAGGTTGTTCAAATTATTGCCCTTGGGCCAGAAATGCCCCCGCCCCGGGGGCCTTTGGGTTTACATAGGCTTACATAGGGAAAATCTTTAAAAATCTTCTTCTCTGAAACCATAAGGCCCAGGTCTTTGATATTTGGTGTGAAGCTTCACCTAGTGAACCTCTACTAAGATTGTTCAAATTATAGTACTGGGGCCAAAAATGCCCCCGCCCTTGGGGCCTTTGGTTTTACATAGGCTTATACAGGGAAAATCTTTAAAAATCTTCTTCTCTGAAACCACAAGGCTCAGATCTTTGATATTTGGTGTGAAGCTTCATCTAGTGGACCTCTACCAAGATTGTTCAAATTATAGCCCTGGGGCCAAAAATGCCCCCACCCCGGGGGCCTTTGGTTTTACATAGGCTTATACAGGGAAAATCTTTAAAAATTTTCTTCTCTGCAACCGTAAGGCCCAGGTCTTCGATATTTGGTATGAAGCTTTACCTGGAAGACCTCTACCAAGATTGTTCAAATTATGGCCCTTGGACCAGAAATGCCCCTGCTCAGGGGCCTTTGGGCTTACATAGGCTTATATAGGGAAAATCTTTAAAAATCTTTTTCTCTAGAACCACAAGGCCCAGGTCTTTGATATTTGGTGTGAAGCTTCACCTAGTGGACCTCTACCAAGATTGTTCAAATTATAGCCCTAGGCCCAAAAATGCCCCCGCCCCGGGGCCTTTGGTTTTACATAGGCTTATACAGGGAAAATCTTTAAAAATCTTCTTCTCTGAAACCGCAGGGCTCAGATCTTTGATATTTGGTGTGAAGCTTCATCTAGTGGATGTCTACCAAGATTGTTCAAATTATAGCCCCGGGGCTAAAAATGCCCCCGCCCCGGGGGCCTTTGGTTTTACATAGGCTTGTACAGGGAAAATCTATAAAAATCTTCATCTCTGAAACCACAAGGCTCAGATCTTTGATATTTGGTATGAAGCTTCACCTAGTATAGCCCTTGGGCCAAGAATGTACTAGAGACACTGATTCTCAGGTGAGCGACTCAGGGCCCTCTGGGCCCTCTTGTTATTTCTTCACCTACAGTGACCAAACTTGGTACATACATTACTTGGGGACTGCAGATGTGCATGAAGGTGTCGAAATTTTCATCTGACCCCCTGGGGTCATGGGGTGAGGTCAAAGGTCAAATTTCTAAGAAAAGGCTTGTGAATGCAACTACTTTTTTATTTCTTTACCTACAGTGACCAAACTTGGTACATACATTGCTTGGGGACTGCAGATGTGCATGAAGGTGTCGAAATTTTCATCTGACCCCCTGGGGTCATGGGGTGAGGTCAACGGTCAAATTTCTTAGAAAAGGCTTGTGAATGTAACTTCTCAATTTTCCTATTCAGTGTACACATGCATTTCTAAGTGTGTTGTCCATAGAAAAAGCAGTTATTTGCGATGGTGCACCATCGACTGCGCGATTCTAGTTTCAAATATTATGGTTTATTTTCAGATTTCTGTTGAAAGATGGGCAGCTGTGGTTATGTGAATCTCAAGCAAGACAGGTAATTGAAATTATTGCATTGCATCCTTTCAGTTTTGTTGTTCCAGTTCAGTGGCATATGAGAGCAACATTCTGTCTACCTGGGGGTTTGAGTCACACATTGTTCAAATATACACATATGAGGTAACCAGGTTCTGCTGATTTAGCCCTAAAGCACAAAACACAAAGTGGCAGATGATATTATATTTCTGTCCCACCTGCTTTAAGCATAGTGTTAAAAGCGCCTTCATGGCCTGATGGGTAGAGTGCTGTCTCTTTATCATTAGGTCTCCCATCGGTACGGTTTAGAGCCTTTCTCGGGTCACTTGTAAGACGCCAAGTTCTGCAATGGAAGGTCAGTTTTTTTTTGTCAATTTTCCATTAACTTATTGCATGCGGGAAACCCCTAATGGGGTACCTTGGCAAACGGTGCCGCCCCAGATCAGACACCGCAGAATGCGGCGTCTGATCAGGGCCTGCACTATTTGCTTACAGAATTTTCCGTCAAAAATAAAATAAAAACCCCCAAAAATAGGCCTGGCACCCCTTTTATGAAAAAAATGGACTTGTCCAACATATAGCAATGGAAGAGTCCATGAGTATACAATTGGTTAAAACTAATGGGTATTCATTAGAACCACCTCGGCCAGGCGGATCTAATGAATACCCACAACATAGGTTCGTATGTAGAAATATGGACAGTTATCCTTCAGTTATCCCCAAATACCCACCTTATCTGTTACTATGATGGCCTCAGCCCATCGGGGCATGAAGACATGTATGGGCTGCATGATGCTTCCACGCAGAGCTGAATCCGGCCCGCACACTAGTACTGGTAAACAGCTTAGAGGATCTAAGCCTGTCCAGGAACCGCGGTGCGAGGCGGACCGTCCTTGCTAATAAACCCTATTGGTTTCATTGGGCGGCAGGGCTTGAGATGTCATTTCATCTCAATGTTGATAAAAGTCCCACATAATTGGAAGCAACATCCCCGAAATGACCTTTACAGTGTTGATGGGGACGTTAAACCTCAAATCAAACAAACAAACAAAATCTGTTGCTATGTTATATCTAGCTGAAAATTTATTGCTGGCCCACAAGAAGAAATGAGCAGCCTTTTCAATATCCAATGTCATCTTTTGCAGATATGGCACTGTTTGGCAGAGAATGCAATCTATTTGACAGATAGGGAAGCTTGTTTTAAATGGTTTGCAAAGGTAAGGCTGGTTCCTAGTCTCAGGTTTCTTAGGATCAAATTTCAATAGCTCGAATAACTTTTGGATGTGAAAATGTTTTCCAGATTGGGGTAGTTTGAACTGCTGAAAGTTAATCATAGCACCCAGCCGTGAGGCATTATGCGTCTGACTGTTCAATAAAGGAATGTTGTGTGTACTCATTAGAATCGCTTCAGTGAGGCAATTCTAATGAGTACATACAGCATACCTTTTCAAAAGAAAACCAAACAAACTGTCATAAATTACCATAAATATATAGATACCTTGAGCTGAAGGAAGAATTTTCTAGGGACTCCAGAGTGAGTCTGAATTAGCCATAGTAAATGAGCCATCGTGTTCGAGTTACCAAGGTTTCACTGGTCTGAAATCCTAGCAGTTTCTTTTGACAGTAGGGTTTGAGATGTTGTTTCATCACAATGTTTGGCAAAAGTCCCACAAAATCAGAAGCAACATCTTCGAAATCACCTAAATGGTGTTGGACAGGGGCACAAAACTTCAACACAAACAAATAAACAGATCCTGACTTTTTAAATCAAATACATATTGAATGTCATTGCACAGGTGAGGTGGATTTTAGTTTAGCGAGTCATTTCCATTAGTGGTTCAGAGCATTGTCTCTTAAACACTAGGTTTCTCACCAGTTTGGGTGTGAGCTTCACTCAGATCACATGTAAGATGGCAAGTTCTGCAATGATGAGTCCGGTGGTTTTTCTGTGGGTACTCCACTTGACAAGGGATTAACTCCAGTGCTTATGAGTATTTTCAGCTTTTACATATATTGGATTTGATAAAAAATGCATGCTGAACCTGTTCACACAATCACTCTTGCTGAATTTGATAAGACTTATCATGTTGACATGGTCTAAGAACAACCAAGTTTGGGTCAGCTCAGTTTGTCCAGATCACAAGTGTCATCTCTTTTCACAAAACACCCTTGTTTTCAGAAGCAAGAATGTCGGCAAATATTCTGGCTACTTAAGATCTTCTGATCCATATACATATTCAAATTTAATTAATATTTGTTTTGCAGCTAATGGGTGAAGAACCAGACTTAGATCCTGAAATTACCAAAGAGTTTTTTGAGAAGAATCTTCTCCAGTTTGATGCCAGTCTGCTTACTGAAAATGGAATGACGTAAGTTTGTTATAATTTTTGAACAGGTTTTTCAAAAACTCATTCTTTAACCTTTATGCCGCTGAACATGACAACCCCTACCTTTGCAAAGACTGTAGCTACAGATCAGATGGCTTCTGATGAAGCCATCAGATCAGGATCTACACTGTTTGACATTCAGTTTGTGAGTTTGTAGGAATAAATTACATCAAGTAACCTGATTGGTTCAAAGTCAGAAATGGGTGTGGCTAAATTAATTATTCAGTGGGATAAGGGTTAAAATAGCAATATCTTGGTGGGCTGGCATTTCATTAATGTTTTTAGCTCACCGTCACGTAGTGACGAGGTGAGCTTTTGGGATCACTTTTTGTTCGTCGTCCGTCGTGCATGCGTCCGTCCGTGCATCCGTGCGTCCGTAAACTTTTTCTTCAAACGACATCTCCTCCTAAACCACTGAGCGGATTTTGACCAAACTTCACAGGAATGTTCCTTAGGTGGTCCCCTTTCAAAGTTGTTCAAATGGTTCCGGTCCGTTGCACATATAGGTCACAGGAGCCAAAAATAGATTTTTTTCACCGAAAACTTAAAAAATCTTCTCTGAAACTGCAAGGCCCAGGTCTTTGATATTTGGTATGAAGCTTCATCTAGTGGACCCCTACCAAGATTGTTCAAATTATAGTGCTGGGGCCAAAAATGCCCTCGCCTCGGGGCCCTTTGGTTTTACATGGGCTTATATAGGGAAAATCTTCAAAAATCTTCTTCTCTGAAACTGCAAGGCCCAGGTCTTTGATATTTGATATGAATCTTTATCTGGTGGACCCCTAACAAGATTGTTCAAATTATAGTGCTGGGGCCAAAGATGCCCCCGCCCCGGGGCCCTTTGGTTTTACATAGGCTTATATAGGGAAAATCTTTAAAAATCTTCTTCTCTGAAACCGCAAGGCCCAGGTCTTTGATATTTGGTATGAAGCTTCATCTAGTGGACCCCTACCAAGATTGTTCAAATTATAGTGCTGGGGCCAAAAATGCCCCCGCCCAGGGGCCCTTTGGTTTTACATGGGCTTATATAGGGAAAATCTTTAAAAATCTTCTTCTCTGAAACTGCAAGGCCCAGGTCTTTGATATTTGGTATGAATCTTCATCTTATGGACCCCTACCAAGATTGTTCAAATTATAGTGCTGGGGCCAAAAATGCCCCCGCCCCGGCTTACATAGGCTTATATAGGGAAAATCTTTAAAAAATCTTCTTCTCTGAAACTGCAGGACCCAGGTCTTTGCTATTTGGTATGAAGCCTCATCTAGTGGACCCCTACCAAGACTGGGGCCAAAAATGCCCCCGCCCCGGGGCCCTTTGGTTTTACATAGGCTTATATAGGGAAAATCTTTAAAAAATTTTCTTTTCTGAAACTGCAAGGCCCAGGTCTTTGATATTTGGTATGAAGTTTCATCTTGTGGACCTCTATCAAGATTGTTCAAATTATAGCCCTGCGGTCAAAATTGCCTCCGCTCCTGGGCCCTTTGGTTTTTCATAGACTTATATAGGGAAAATCTTGAAAAATCTTCTACTCTGAAACCACAAGGCCTAGGTCTTTGACATTTGGTATGAAGCTTCAGCTAGTGGACCTCTACCAAGATTGTTCAAATTATAGCCCTTGGGCCACAATGCCCCCGCCCCAGGGCCCTTTGGTTTTACATAGACTTATAATAGAGATAATCTTTGAAAATCTTCTTCTCTGAAACAACAAGGCCCATGTCTTTGATATTTGGTGTGAAGCTTCATCTAGTGGACCTCTATCAAGTTTGTTTAAATTATAGCCCTGAGGCCAAAAATGCCCCTGCCCCGGGGCCATTTGGTTTTACATAGGCTTATGTAAGGAATATCTTTAAAAAAATCTTCTTCTCTGAAACCACAAGGCCCAGGTCTTTGATATTTGTTGTGTAGCTTCATCTAGTGGACCTTTGCCAAGATTGTTCAAATTATAGCCTTTTGTTGATATTTGGTATGAAGCTTCACCTTTTTAGACCTCCCTCAACATTATGCACATTATAACCCTGGGGTCAATAATGGCCCTCCCCGGGGCCCACTTGTTACTCTATGAATCAGGTGAGCGATCCAGGGCCATCATGGTCCTCTTGTTTGAAAAACTTGTCCCTAATGCTGTTTGTGTTTTTCTTGTTGTTTTTAAGGCTATTTCTGCTGTTTGTTTGTTTGATTATACCCCCGCAAACGAAGTTTGAAGGGGGTATATAGGAGTCAGCTTGTCGTCTGTCGTTGGTCCGTTACAAAAAACTTTAACATTGCTCATAACTTCCTTATTCTTTGACCGATTTCTTAAATATTCACACACCACACACCTTGCCACTAGTACTTAAGATTGATAAACACAAACCTGACCTTGACCTTTACGTTGACCTTCCTCAAGGTCAAATACTTGTAAAAATTTGTCTGACAATGCATGCGGGGGTATAATTGGCGCTCGTTAGGCGGCAGCTCTAGTTTGAGGTTTAACGTCCCTTTAACACTGTAAAGGTCATTTTGGAGATGTTGCTTCCAATATTTTTGTACTTTTACCCAACACTGAGATGAAATGACAACTCAAACCCTCTACCCAATGAAAACCAATAGGGTTTATAAGCATGGACGGGCCGACTCGCACTGCTTTGTCTGGGCATGCTTAGATCCTCCAAACGGCTTACCAGTACTCGTGTGCAGGTCGGTGTCAGCTCTGGATGGAAGGATCGTGCAGCCCATCTACTTCTTCAAACCTCGATGGGCGTAGACTAAAAGTTTAAGGTTATTGTTATAAGGTGGGCTACTAAAGTTGAATGCATATCTAACTGATGATCAGGGCCCAGTTGTTCAAAGCATCCTTAGCTTAACGAGCTCGTTTGTGGTCACATTGTTAACTGTTCTAACAAGCATGATATCTAATACTCTGCTTACTGTGCTATTTTTGCTGAAAAAATATGAGTAGCTTTTACATGAGGGTTACTAATAGCACATAATGGGGATAGGATATCTGTTTTGGTGTATTGTGATATAAATGTCTGTTGTATGTACTCATTAGAATCCCCTGAACAAGGTGATTCCAATCAGTACACACAACATACATTAGAAGAAGACTCTCTATCTTATATCCCTCACTATTTCTTACTGGAGCTACAGGAAGGAGTTGGGAACTGATTTGTTTTCACCCATGTCTGATTAACAATCGGCTCAATATGAGTGAAATAATCTTGAAAGGGCCTTAACACCAATCCCCCTCCCACAAAACAAAAGGAACGGAAACAAGCCTCTGAAGTTTCACACTCCATATTTTAATGATTTCTAAGATTTGTGAAAATATACTATGAAGATTTTATTATCATAATATGTCGTTACAGATGTTTTGAGAGATTTTTTAAGCATGTGAATTTGAAAGAGAACAAACTGATACAGAAACGGCGGGGAGGATTTATGATGGATGATCTGGAGCTGATAGGTTACGACTATCTCTGGAGGGTAATGTTTTGTCTGACTTACTTGTTTGTATCTGTTGTTGATGCTACCCGTATGTATTGTCTGTACAGTTAGTAGCAGTCAGAAAAAGGGATATTTGGTGATAATTAAAGAAACATTTTTGTCAGTTTTCCATAACAACCTACACCTCAACCTCGTTATAACACGGAACTCCGGGTCCAACCAACGGACCGTGTTAGTTAACCGAATCGTGTTATATACGCCGACCGTATTTGCCACAGATCAACCATTGACACAATGGTGATCAATAGTTTCCCAAACAAGATGATGTGCGGTCCGGTTAATGACCGTATTTCCCGACTAAAATGTGTTTTAGAACTAATCAATGGCAGTAAATACCATGGCCCATCAAGTCAAACAAGTCACTTTAATCGAAACCAGCTGAAAAACCATGTTTTATATCCAGAAATCGTCCGATCTGACAGCGAGTATGACGCCATTTTGATAGCTGGTTCCCGGCTAACTTTGTTGTTACTGAGAATCCGGACCGTACCGAACTACAGTACCGTTAATAGATTTCAATGGTAAAATTACCGGGTTAGGGTTCGGAACCGGACAATGATCAACGCTTACAAGAAATTTGAATTACTTCCCTTGAAATGTCTTACCCTTAATATTTTAGCCATTTGAAACGATTTTAATGGCACACATGGTTTTTAATGATTTTTTTTACCGCGAAAATCGATATTGAATATGTTTTATCATTTGCTTTTAAGCTGGAATAAATCTGACTTTCTTTTACATGAGGCTCTAGAAAATGAGTTTTATTGCAGTTGACCGATCACATCATCTGCATCGATGTTTAAAATTTCTGCTGAGCAGTGATCCTTAACAGAACGTGATAAATATTTTTTTCCGGTTGCGTAACTGAATTCTTTAATCTCTTTATCACACTAAGCCAACACTTTTGATTGTGCCGATGGCAGTTCACGTTTATCATGCGTGTCAAGCTAAACAAGTTTATATACTGTATATTCAACTCTGCTGGAGGCCTGCAATAGATATCAAAAAGTACCGTTATAAACCGTGTTAGCTACCGTATTACCGCAGTCAAAAGTGAGAGGAAAATAAAGTTGTTGTGCTTAAAACCTTATACAATCCTTGGATAATATTTATAAACGTTGGTTGGGGAAAATTTGGGGTCCAAACCAAAACTGTGTTATATCCGAATTCGTGCTGTAACGAATCGTGCTATAACGAGGTCCGGGTGTATCTTGTGGGTATTCATTTTAATCATCTCAATGAGGCGGTTCAAATGAATATTCACAACATACGTTTATATTTTGATATAAGGAAACTTATCCTTTAACTGTTACCAAAGGTGATCTTAATATTGGAATTTTACTGTATTAGCAGGCCTCAGTGGCTCAGTTGGATGTGCAACCGACTGGTGATCAGGAGAGGAGGTTTTTGGTTTAATCCCTAATGGGTCTGGCAATGTTCTTTGATGGAGATTGATCATGAAATATTTTCTATGGTCATTCCCTTCTTTCGGCTGATTCAAAAAGGACAGTTGTCAGTTAATCAATAGGATGTGTATACCAATGGTGATAGGGTATTTGTGGGTTCAGTCCCCACTGATGTAAATGGAGAGTAATCTTGAAATAATTTCTGTGGTCTTTCTCTCAAGAACAGTTGCTAGCTGTACATGGTTTCAAACAGTATAGATCCAGATCAGTTGGCTTCTGGATAAGTCATCTGATCACGATTTACACTGAAGAACACATGCTTATTAGGTACTTATGCTTTAGCATACATAATACATGACTTGGCCCCTGTCCTGCTGAACACCATAACCTCTACCTTTACAAACAAAGTAGATTCAGATCAGATGGCTCATCTGATCAGGATATACACTGTTTATAGAAGCCATCTGATTAGGAGCTACACTGTCATTCAGTGCATGAATTGAACAAATGCATTATATCGAGTAATTTGATTGGTTGATAGACAGCTATAGGTGTGCCAAAATCAGTTTAGATTAAACCCAGGTTAAGTAACAGGTAGATTTTCAACTTCAAATTATTGGTGCACCTCAACCTCATTATAATACAGTTTATTATAACATGGTTATGGATATAACACGGTTTCAAGATGGACCCCAAAAATGTAGGATCCCAAAAATGTATAGATGGATCCCAAAAATGTGTAGATTATATAGAAACTGACCATTTTTCCTTATAATCTACACATTTTTGTTTGGATATAACACAGTATTTAACTAACACGGTTTCTGCTTTGGACCCCATTAATAGTGTTATAAAGAGGTTTTGGTGTAGTATGGTTCCATTGCATACTACAGAACATCGAAAAGTTTTTAGATTTTACGGTTTCATATCACACCTAACACTTGCAGGTTATCTTATGGGCACCAGAAGATGTTGCAGACAAAGCTATAGTGTTGTTAAAGGACACTTTCACAAACCTTGGACCAAGATTACACCAGAATCAAAAAGACATTCATGAGGATTTTATTCAGACTACCGTAGATAGACTGAAAGCTTTGTATGACACTGTAACGGTTCTAGAGAAAGATAAGGATAGTAGTAACCGAGTGATGCAAGAGACGACGAGGATGATCCGAGCTCTCACAGTGTTGAAGGAATATGTTGCGGAGTGTGACGAGGCTCACGGGGAGGAACGGTCTATTCTCCCACTCAGCAGGTGAGTTCTTTTATTGTGCCCCGACCATTCAAAGAATGGTAGAAAGGGAACACAGTGTTACCCCTGTTCATCTGTCTGTTTCTCCAGCCACATCTCAGACTATGTCAATGTCAGAAATGGCGCGTTAGTACTTTGTATTTAAGGGGAATGGGAACACCTGGCCGAATTTTCACCCATTTTTCAAAGGGAGACACATTTCAGGACTTCCTGTTTGCTTTTCTATAAGCCCTGTCCCACTGAAAAAGGGGTCTACTCTTAAAGGAAATAATATGCTCCAGAGGAGCAAATTCTTTCCTTTTAGAGTTGACCTCTGTTCACATGGGAGATAAAAATACTTTTGACAGAGTTACCTCCCCTGGAGGTGTATCCATTCCCCATAAGTTGTCTTTATTGCACTACCAGGTGGGGCATCCGTGTCCTTTAGGCACATTTCTAGTTTCATTTTGGTTTTACAAGAATATTCCTATCAAGATAGAGTTGTGCTCAATCAGAGGTGGATGAAAAACTAGAGTACAAAGAGAAAAAAACCATTGCCTTCTGTTGCAGAACTTGGGAGTTCTAAATGTGTCCTGAGCAAGGCTCAAACTTACAGCAGTGAGAGATCAAGTTAGCACTCCTAACCACGAGGTCATGGAGGCCCAAAGCAGGTGAATTCATACTGAATTGTGTGGAAAACCCCAAAACAAGCTACTGGAAAACAGTGCCCCCTGTCCCTCTGTCTCTGTCAGTGTCTGTGTTCTAAATGGTGTCAGCAATTTGTGATTAAGTTTTCTTAATTGCTGTACCAAGCGGGGACATCTGTGTCCAAAGATCTGGGTGCTTTGGACACATTTCTAATTTTTGTTCTGCAAGTAATTCAACATGGCCTCAGAATATGTATAGCTATATAATAAAAGGGTTATTGTACTGATATTGCAGAATTGTATCCCTCTTTGTGATATAGAATCACAACCACAAGCATTTGTCCTTTGATAGTCCAATTCAATGACAATATTCACAATATCAGTACAATAATCCTATATTGTCATATTACCCTTTGTAGTTCTTGAAAACTGGTTTTTCATGCATATCTTGATAAATAATTGGGCAGTACATGTACAATTTACAATGACAGGATTTGTAGTATAAGCGTTTCGCTTGTTTTCAAATCCTGTCATTGTAAATTGTACATGTACAATTTACAATGACATTTGAAAACAGGATTTGTAGTATAAGCGTTCCGCTTGTTTCAAATCCTGTCATTGTAAATTGTACATGTACTGTTTTCAAATCCTGTCATTGTAAATTGTACATGTACATGTACAATTTACAATGACAGGATTTGAAAACAAGCGAAACAACAATTTACATGTACAATTTACAATGACACGATTTGAAAACAAGCGAAATGCTTATACTACAAATCCTGTCATTGTAAATTGTACATGTACTGTTCGAATTGACTTGTCAAATGAAATGAATAAATATTGTTTAAACCAAATAATTGGGCATCTTACCATATTTTGCATTAATGTTGATATCCATGAGATATTGCTGCTGCAGAAAAAGAAGTGTCAAGGAATCAATACTGTTCTAGTTATTCCCCTTTGTAGTGCTTAACCCTTATCCTGCTGAATAATTAGGGCCCCGCACTGAAAGTGTGGGTGCCCTATAGTAATCACTCTGTCCGTCCATCTGTCTGTCTGTCCGTCTGTCCGTCCACAATTTTTTTTATCCTCTGATAGCGCTGCCGGGGCCCTAGTCAGTTTCACTGACAGCTCTAGTTAATTTAGCCACACCCATTTCTGACTTTGAACCAATCAGCTTACTTGATGTGATTCATTCCTTCAAATTCACAAACTGAATGTCAAACAGTGTAGATCCTGATCAGATGGCTTCTTCAGAAGCCATCTGATCTGGATCTACACTGTTTGCAGAAGTAGGGATTGTCGTGTCGTGAACAGTGGGATAAGGGTTAAGTGTTTTCTTGAAAACTGTTTTCTCCTTCATATCTTGATTTATTATCAACATGAAAACATGCCTATATAATTTTGACCCCCTTTGACCCCACTTTTATATAGTAAAACTGGGGTTTGCAGGGGTAAACCTTGGCCCCCGCCCATAGGGGCTTGAAGAAATATATGGGCTGCATGATGCTTCAACGCAGAGCTGAATCCGGCCCGCACACTAGTACTGGTAAACCGCTTAAAGGATCTAAGACTGTCCAGGAACCGCTGTGCGAAGCGGACCGTCCATGCTAATGAACCCTATTGGTTTTATGGGTGACAGGGCTTGAGATGTCATTTCATTTCAATGTCGGGATAAAAATCCCACAAAATTGGAAGCAACGTCTCCAAAATGACCTTTACAGTGTTGCCAGGGACGTTAAACCTCAAATCAAACAAAAAACAAAAGGGGTAAACCTAATTTTTAGCTCGTCTGTTTTTTGAAAAAAAACTTTCGAGCTATTGTCATCACTCCGGCGTCTTCGTTGTCGTCTGGCGTCGTCCTTAACCGAAAACCTTAACCTTGACCATATTTCCAAAAGTATTTGGCCTACCTTCATGAAACTTCATACACATACTCACCATCACAAGAGCTACATTCCCTACAAGTTTTATAACTCCATCTTGCAATTTGATTGCTCTTGTTTGACTTAGAACTTTGGTTTTCTAAAAGAAACTGCAGACGAGCGTTGGCACCCGCATGTGGTGCTCTTGTTCTTATTTCTGCTCTAAACTATAGATTGTGGGTACTCGTTAGAACCGCCTCGATGAGGCGGTTCTAACGAGTACCCATAATCTATATTTTGAGCAGAAATAAGAAAAATATCACAATTTATTTTAATAAAATTTTCATTTTCTTGCGATAAAGGTTACAATGTATTGGTATAGGTGTGTTTTCATACTGTGATCAAAAGAATTAGAAAACTAATGCACTAAGTGCCAGTAGTGCTGGGTTCACTCGGTCAAAGCATGGCTAGCTTAAGGGGAATGGGAACACCTAGCAAATTTTTCCGCCATTTTTCAAAGGGAGACAACTTTCAGGACTTCTGTTCTCATTCCTTTAAACTCTGTCCCACGGAAAAAGGGGTCTGCTCTTAAAGGAAAGAATTTGCTCCTCAGGAGTTGACCCCTATTGACATGGGAGTTAAAAATACTTTTGCAGGAGTTGCCTCCCATGAAAGTGTATCCATTCCCCTTAAGGAGCTTATTAGTGGCCAATTTGTAAACTGTTCTAGCTAATATAGTGATATTTTGCTGACAGTATGTGAGCAGCAAGCAGCTTTTGCACTTTTCTACAAAAATATTAGTTTATTTTGCTATATTAAATGATCAAAGTTTTAATGATACAGTTGACTCTCGTTATCTCGACCCCGCTTATCTCGACCCTATCGCTTATGTCGAACCGATTTCTAAGTCGCGTACAGTTCCTCTATATATTTATTGTATTTCAACTTCGCATGTGTCGAACTACTTTTAAGTCGACACTTCGGCTATCTCGCCCATCATTTTCAGTCCCTGAATGTATTTTTCACTGTTTTTACTACTGCGTATCTCGAACCGGGATTCTTGACGTAACGAAAAAAAAAAAAAAAAAAAAACATGCGTCCGGTCCTACAATTTTGTAATAGGCCTTTAAAAAACAATTCATCAATACTCACAATGTTGTTAATTATCCAATTTGTCCAGGTGTGTTTGCAATTCACAATACCTTTTCGGCTACTAAGAAAATCATGTGCGTGTAATTAAGACTGACACACGGTGCTCAACCTTTAATCTTACACCGTCTCGTGTCAATGATTTGCAAGATTTCCGTGATAAAAGACGGCGTTGTCTTTCTTGCAGAAATGTCAAAGTAAGTGACAAAAGTTGTGATAATCTCGGCGTGTTAAAAACCCAGTTGTTCGGAACAATTCACGTGTATCGTTGTTAACCCATCTGTTTCTTAACCCATGCAAATCCATGTACAAACAGTGTAGATCCAAAAGGGATGGCTCATAACGAGCTTTAGCGGCAGGACCTAAACTGTTTGCCATAGTGACGGTTAATCAGTTAGAGGGGAGATGAGTCAAACTACAGTATGACTTTAATATATAACATGTACTGCTCTCCGAAGTAATATAAGCGTTGCATTCACAAGCGGGAACCAGTCTGTTTAGTAACTATATTTAGAGTATTTGGAAACCCAGATTTTTAGGAATTTCAAAAGACAACAAAATACGTGAGAAATCTATTAGTTTTATTTATTTATTAATTTGTTCATAAACGCTATACTCTGACAAGCTCCAGTACTTTCATAAACAAGTTTTAAAAACGCAGTAAACCGTTCATGTAAGATTTACCAAGAATACCAAGCATATCACGGCAAACAATGTGTTCTGACATACATGTGACGTCACACTTTGGTTATCTCGTACTACGGATAACTCGAACTTTTTATCAGGTCCCGTGAAGTTCGAGATAACGAGAGTCGACTGTACTTTATCTGATGACATCATTAGTTTTGGAGGGGTGGTTGGATGAGGCGAAAGTGTCTAGTATCTTGTGTCACTGTGGTGTCCATTTGATATTTGCTTTCAGTTGTGCAAGGCCGAAATGTTATTTCTTTTGTTTCTTCACTTTCCTCTTTCTCCTCTATATCTCTCTCCCTCCACTGTCTCTTCTGTCTCTTACCTCCCTTTCTGTGGGTCAAGATACAAAATTCTTGCACACCAGACAAGGAAATCTGTGATTTTATCCTGGGATAGAAATTTATGTTCTGACCCTGGTGTTCTGACCCCAAATCGAATATAATCACGTGTTTGATAAATGCCCTGGTTGATTACAACCTCATGTGCGGCGGCGTCATGCGTGACGTCACTAAACATTCCTGTTGTGTCATCACAAAATGGCGGACGTCGGTAACCGAAGTGACAGCAGCATTAAAAATTCGCAATAGAAGTGGAAGGTATGCAAGAAAAAGAATCCAATATGGGTGTGAGGGATGGCTAGAAAAGTCCGTCCCTCGGGATCACTGTCCGGCATCACTCGGCAAGCCTCGTGATGCCGGACAGTGTCCCTCGGGACGGATTTTTCATTCCACCCCTCACACCCATATAAGATTCTTATATGGCCCACAAGGATTGATGTGTCGTTAAATTCTAACAATCAAAAAGTCACTTTGTGCATGTGAAGGTTGACAGGGGAACAGACTAAGCAGTTTGCTTTAGGTGCCCAGACTGACATAAATCCAAATTTTACATTAAGTTTATAGGCATTTTTATTTAAAACTTGGGCGCCCAGGCAAAAATTTAAGCGCCTTGGGCGACGGCACCTGTTAGTCTGTATCCCTGGTTGAACTTCGTCTTTACTGATCATTGCAAGTCATTTTGTAGGTTTTACACCGGTTCATGTTATTTCTTAATTTTGCAGGGCGTGTCGAGGAAAACTAGTCACTTTAGTAGTTAGATTTCCAAATCAGGGACGACAGGTGGATGACATAGACATTTGGTCGCATACAAACGACACAATTGGTGCTGTTCGGAGACATATATTACACCGGGTGAAAGCTAGTAGTAATGTGAAAGTAGACTTGTATGTGAATGGAGAAATACTTGATCCTAGCGAGGATAAGAGATTAATTTCTCAGATTCCTTTGAGGGATAAAATGGTGAGTTTTGTTCACATAATATAACTCCCCTGAAATTGAAGATTCAGGGGCATGCAGATTTTGGTAATTTTTCTATGTAATCTGTATACTCGTAATTTTGATTGGATATAATATGGTTGTTTAACAACACAATTTCAACTTGAACCCCAACAAAAGTGTTACAAAGAGGTCATAGTGTATCATGTTTTATACTTGCTTTGCTGCGTTTCTTAGATGTTTGATTGAAATAGGTAAAACATGGGTAAATACAATGTTCTTTTGACCTATATAGTGTTGATGGGGACATTAAAAACAAACAAACAATGTTCTTTTAACAACATGTTTGTTCAAAATTTAAATCAGGGGCCAGTTGTTCAAAACTAAGGACCTCATTAGTTAATGATCATTAAAACTGATCATTAAATATGGCAATTATGCTAGTATTTTTGCTAAAAAAATGTAAGCAGCTGCTGATGCAAAAGCTGCTCACATTATTTTTTCAGCAAAAATACCAAAATTGTAGATACATGTATTGTACTTGCTAGAGCTGTTAACAATTCGACCACTAATGAGCTCGTTAAGCTAACAGTGCTTTGAACAACTGGCCCCAGAAGGTTAAGTTGTTTTCTGCCAGTTGTGCAATTATTAGATCAAATTCTCACAAAGCTTATATGTGCAATTTTAAAAAATGTATGTCATTCATTTCTTTTTGTTTCAGTTAATTACGGCTAAGTTGGTGCATATAGGTAATTCTATGCCATCTAGTCCTGATTCAAGTTCTGACAGCTCAGGAGGGTCACCTCATCATACGTATGATGGACCAAATATAGAGGCAGAAAACTGTCTACCAGGGGTGGTAAGTATGACCTAACCCATTGTGAACAGAACAAAAACTTCCTCACTATAAAAAGCAGGAGGCCCTTTCAAGATTATTTCACTCCTATCGAGCCGATCGTTAATCAGAGGTAGGATAAAACCGGAGTACCCGGTTTGGTCCACTTGCAAAAGGCATGCAAAAAGTACTCTACCAAATCTTCTTGTGGAATCAGTGAATTTGACATGTTCTGACAAGACCTGAACTGCCCCACCTTGCTAATCATATCTGTGACTACTGTACTTGACCAAAATCACATATTTAAAGAATACCGTAAAAGGGGGGTCTCCATAAGTCCTATTTTCTGCCCCCTAGATATTTCCTTTATTTTTTGCTGATAGGTACCATAGTATGTCTGCTTTACCAAAACAATAGTGGGGTCGCGCATAGGCAGCTTATTTTGGAGTAATAAGACATGCAAAGTGGGTGGGATATTTCAGTATGATATAGCTGCTTATTTTGGAAGTTATTTTTTCCCCTTGAAAGCATAATGAAAGTTTGCATTTTTAATTTGGTCTTATAGAGTGTATCTGAACTAACATTCTGAAGCATTTTGCCCAGTTAAAATGACTTATTTTATTGTTATAGGCCGTTAAACTGAGTTAATCAATTTTAGCTATTTTAAAACATTTTTTTGTTAAAATCAAATATTATTTGGTATCCAAGGAATGTCTGCCTAAAATATTACATATAAATCATTGGAAGTGATGTAAGTATGCCTTTTAAAACAAAGGGATGTGCATGCTGCACTCATTTTGTACATGAGCATGCATGATTTCCATGTGTTATCATGCAAAGTTCAATAACTCGGATGTGGTCAGTATCTCAGTAACTTCATGAGACGAGATAGTGATACCTTGCACATCTTTATGTTTTGGGAAGGGAAGTTCAATACATTGAATGATATGTGACAATGACCTACATTTCATGGTCCAATAAACACAGATTAATTGAGCCCTAAATCTGTGTTAAAGTGCATTTGTCTGTTACTTCAAGACCTTGAGCGTTGGAGCTTGATTAGCTTTTACATCTGGAGGCTATTGTACATATTTGACTTGCCAGACACAATAATAAATTGATCCATGTGTTTTGCCAGGACCTCATCCTTTTCATTACTTGTCTGGATAACAGGTTTAAATGCATTACATACAGAACACATTATATGTACATAGTAAGCAAATGTAAGGTATATGGGAAGTCGGCACCATATTTAATAGAACCTTCTACTATTTAACTCTTTCACTGACTGACTTAACCACCAACCTCACCTTGGTGACTTATTTTGTTTCCTTAGTCCCTTTAGTTGAGGCATGTGGTTCTCTCCACTAAAATCTTCAAGACGTTCTGTCACATCTCTGAAACCCCTGTCAACAACAAGCAAGTCTCCTTGCTAAAAGCAATGAAGCATGATTTCAGTGCTCAGTTATTTTTGTGCCCCCCCCCCCCCCCCCTCACCTTCCACACCTATCAAATATGTTTAAGAACAGATAATATATACCCATCAGGTGCAACCATCATCATTGATTTCCTGAGAGGGCATCCTTATGTATTGAAAATGACAGGCGCTGAAAACTGTAGTTAATATATTTTCTGCATAATTATATGTCATCTGCAACACATATTGAAAAAAGTTGTCCCTTTCTCCTCCAGTGCAGTGGTATGGTCTGTACAATCTCCTCACAAGTAATATGTCCTAAGCAACAACAGGGGTTTCACAGATGTGGCAGAACTTCTTGAAGATTTTAGTAGAGAGAACCACATGCCTCAACTAAAGGGACTAAGGAAACAAAATAAGTCACCAAGGTGAGGTCGGTGGTTAAGTCTGTCAGTGAAAGAGTTAAATAGTAGAAGGTTCTATTAAATATGGTGCCGACTTCCCAGATACCTTATATTTGCTTACTATGTACATATAATGTGTAGAAGCCTCTGTGGTGCAGTGTTTACGCTACTCGCCTTGTAAACCAGGGGTCGCAGGATCGATCCCGGGCTTCTCAAGACTTTTGGATGAGTCTTTAAACCGAGGTCCCGTCTCCAAATGACCTTAGCTGTTGGTGGGACTTAAAACTCCAACACTCAAAACTCCAACACTCACTCACTCACATATAATGTGTTCTGTATGTAATGCATTTAAACCTGTTATCCAGACAAGTAATGAAAAGGATTAGGTCCTGGCAAAACACATGGATCAATTTATTATTGTGTCTGGCAAGTCAAATATGTACAATAGCCTCCAGATGTAAAAGCTAATCAAGCTCCAACGCTCAAGGTCTTGAAGTAACAGACAAATGCACTTTAACACAGATTTAGGACTCAGTTAATCTGTATTTATTGGACCATGAAATGTTGGTCATTGTCACATATCATTCAATGTATTGAACTTCCCTTCCCAAAACATAAAGATGTGCAAGGTATCACTATCTCGTCTCATGAAGTTACTGAGATACTGACCACATCCGAGTTATTGAACTTTGCATGATAACACATGGAAATCATGCATGCTCATGTGCACAATGAGTGCAGCATGCACATCCCTTTGTTTTAAAAGGCATACTTACATCACTTCCAATGATTTATATGTAATATCTTAGGCAGACATTCCTTGGATACCAAATAATATTTGATTTTAACAAAAAAAATGTTTTAAAATAGCTCAAATTGATTAACTCAGTTTAACGGCCTATAACAATAAAATATGTCATTTTAACTGGGCAAAATGCCTCAGAATGTTAGTTCAGATACACACCTATAAGACCAAATTAAAAATGCAAACTTTTAATATGGTTTCAAGGGGAAAAAATAACTTCCAAAATAAGCAGCTATATCATACTGAAATACCCCACCCACTTTGCATGTCTTATTACTCCAAAATAAGCTGCCTATGCGCGACCCCACTATTGTTTTGGTAAAGCAGACATACTATGGTACCTATCAGCAAAAAATAAAGGAAATATCTAGGGGGCAGAAAATGGGCCTTATGGAGACCCCCCCCCCCCCCCTTTCTGTATTAAGACCATCTGTTGTAATTTTCAAAAGCTGTCCCACTTTTGAACAGTCCCACAGCTAGCTTTAACCCATTGCATGCGGGATACCCCTAAAGGGGTACCTTGGCAAACAATGCAGGTCCAGATCAGCCTGGCGTCCCTCCGTCTGTCAGTCCATCTGTCCGTCCGTCCGTAGACGCAACCTTGTGATGGCCATAACTCCTATACCCTTTGAGATTCATTGATAGTTCTTGGCACAATTGTTCACAAGGCTGAGACGGCATGTTATATGCAAGAACCAGAACTCTGGATGCCATACTTTTTGAGTTATCTCCCCTTTTAATAAAATAGAATGACTACTTTGTGATGGCCATAACTCCAAAACCCTTTGAGATATATTGATGGTACCTGGCACAGTTATTCACAAGGCTGAGACAGCGTGTCATGCACAAGAACCACAACTCTGGCTGCCATGGTTTTTGAGTTATCTCCCCTTCCAATAAAATAGAGTGACTACCTTGTGATGGCCATAACTCCAATACCCTTTAAGATATATTGATGATACCTGGCACAGTTGTTTACAAAGCCGAGACAGTGTGTCATGTACAAGAACCACAACTCAGGGTGCCATGGTTTTTTAATTATCTCCCCTTCCACTAATATAGAATCACTACCTTGTGATGGCCACATCTCCAATACTCTAAGAGATATATTGATGGTACTTGGTACAGTTTTACATGAGGTTAAGCAGGTATGTCACGTGCAAGAACCACAACTCTGGGTGCCCTGGTTTTTTAATTATCTCCCCTGACAATATAACCTTTTGATGGCCATAACTCCAATACCCTTTGAGATATATTGATGGTACTTGGTACAGTTGTACACAAGGTTAACCAGGTGTGTCACGTGCAAGAACCACAACTCTGGGTGCCCTGGTTAGCTCGTCTGTTTTAGCTCGTCTGTTTTTTGAAAAAAAACTTTCGAGCTATTGTCATCACTCCGGCGTCTGCGTTGTCGTTGTCGTCGTCTGGCGTCGTCGTTCCAAAAAAACTTAACCTTGGCTATAACTTAAAAAGTATTAGACCTAGCCTCATGAAACTTCATACACACACTCATCATCACAAGAGCTACATTTGGACCAAGGACCATAACAACATTGTTGATTTTGGCTGAATTATCTCCCCTTTTCCAATTTTTTTCTGAAACACATTTTTTGCTCTCATTTTAATACTATTCACAACAGAGCCTTCAAACTTCACATGAATGTTCCTTGGGACAAGACCTTTTCAGTGATACCACACTTTTGATCTGTGACCTTGACCTTTGAACTTTGACCTATTTTTCGAAAATTTAACCGAAAACCTTAACCTTGACCATATTTCCAAAAGTATTTGGCCTACCTTCATGAAACTTCATACACATACTCACCATCCCAAGAGCTACATTCCCTACAAGTTTTATAACTCCATCTTGCAATTTGATTGAATTATCTCCCCTTTTCTCTCCGTTTTTTTTTTAAATTGTTTTTGTCTCTTATTTCAATACTATTCACAACAGAGCCTGACATGGAAAAACAGACGAGCATGGCGCCGCTTGCGGTGCTCTTGTTTTTTAATTATCTCCCCTGACAATATAACCTTTTGATGGCCGTAACTCCAATACCCTTTGAGATATATTGATGGTACTTGGCACAATTGTATACAAGGTTGAGACGGCACTTCATCTGTTGAGTCCATTTTGTATGCCCCCCCCCCTCAATCACACACACCAAAGAAATCTGAACGAAAAGAAGGCCCAGAAGATCGGATGTGGCAGAACGTGGCCTCTGATCAAGGCATTCACTACCGTATTTACATGTATATGTTTTCAAACAGACAGGCCTTAGCAAACAATGTAGACCCATTCTGCGGCATCTCATCAGGGTCAAGACTTCTTGCCACTGATCCAGCAATTCTTAGCCACAACATAGGATAGTAGAATGTATTTGCTCAAATTTTAGAACAAGTATTAAGCTGTCGGAATACTTAGGGAAAATATCGTATTTTCAAGAAGTTCAACCATTTTCCAAATAAGTTTCTAAAATTAACAGACCCTGACACCCTTATATTTTTCAACTGCTGTAAAACCAAAAACACTGGACCAAATGGCCATACACACCATAGCTTTGCTAGTGTTACAGTTTAATTCACATAATTTTTTGTGATGTGGTTCACCCTTTTGTTGATGGAGCATTCCAAAGGCAGGTCCAAACAATAGCACCACCCTGCCAGTCTTACCTGGGACTTCTATTTAGTAAGTCAACGATTAATAAGGGCACCTTTTTATGCCATTTATCACATTTACTGGCAAAAATGTTAGTATGATGAAAATATATATCTCCAGTAGTGATCAGAAAGATCTTAAAATACTTACTACTCTTAATAAAATAAGCAGCTTTAACCCATTGTATGCTAGTGGGCTCTTCTATTGCTATATGTTGGAGAGGTCCATTTGCAATTTAAGGGGTGTCAGGCCAATTTTTTCATTTTTATGCCCCCGCCATTCAAAGAATGGTGGACCATTCGAAGAATGGTGGAAAGGGCATATAGCGTTGCCCCTGTCCGTGCGTCTGTGCGTTCGAAACTTAAACGCAGTCAATAACTTCCTTATTTCTTGATGGATTTTAAAATTACTCGGCAAAAATGTTAACCATCATGAGACGACGTGTCACATGCAAAACCCAGGTCCGTACCTCCAAGGTCAAGGTCATACTTAGAGGTCAAAGGTCAAAAAAAGGGTCCGAAACTTAAACGCAGTCAATAGCTTTCTTATTTCTGGATGGATTTTGAAATTACTTTGTAGAAATGTTAACTATCATGAGACGATGTGTCGCATGCAAAACCCAGGTCTGTACCTCCAAGGTCAAGGTCATACTTAGCGGTCAAAGGTAAAAAAAAAGGTCCGAAACTTAAACGCAGTCAATAACTTACTTATTTCTGGATGGATTTTGAAATTACTTTGAAGAAATGTTAATCATCTTGAGACGATGTGTCGCATGCAAACCCAGATCCGCACCTCCAAGGTCAAGGTCATACTCAGAGGTCAAAGGTAAAAAAAATGGTCCGAAACTTAAACGCAGTCAATAACTTTCTTATCTCTGGATGGATTTTGAAATTACTTGGCAGAAATGTTGGCCATCATGAGACAAACTGCCTCACACAAAACCAAGGTCCTTACCTCCAAGGTCAAGGTCATACTTAGAGGTCAAATGTGAAAAAGGGTCCAAAACTTAAACATGGTCAATAACTTTCTATGGATGAATACGAACATAGACATATTACCAGGCGGGGGCATCCGTGTCCTATGGACGCATTTCTAATTATTCTATTTTTGAAAAATTCTGTTTAACAAATAGTGTAGGCCCTGATCAGACGCCGCGCTCTGCACTGTTTGCCAAGGTACCCCTTTAGGGGTTTCCAGCATGCATTGGGTTAAAAGAAGCTGTTTATTGCAAAATAATGCATGCAATTGTATACTTTTATCATATAATGTTGCTCTTATAAAGCAGAAAATGTCATGTCATTAAAATATGACCACGTGTAATAACATGTTTTCTGGCACAGAACATCATGACACCATCCATGACAACCATATATTGAAATACTTTATGCACTAAATTCAATTTAAAATCAAATGATTAACTGAATCCTACACTTGTGGTCATTTCGTATGAAATTTATGAAACTCGCCAGAGGCTGGTTTGATAAATTTCATTAAATACCACTCATGAAAGATCTTCTAAGTATATGACATGAAATCAACAATGATTGATGTATCTGCGCAGTCTGTTTGGGATTGAATCATCTGTGGATCAATAGAGCACAAGGTAAAAATAGTCACACATGCAAGGTATTACAGTCAAAGTCCAATAGACCAAACACTTTTAGGAACATAAAAACTTGAGTGAGACAGGGTAATTCGAGCAACTGAAGGTTGACCATATCACCAAATAAGGGGACATAACTGGGGATAATTTGGGGATATCTTTGCAAACTTCTACTTAAGGGGAATGGGAACACCTAGCACTTTTTTCTGCCATTTTTCAAAGGGACTTCTATTTGTTTCTCTGTAAACTTTGTCCCATGGAAAAAGGGGTAAAATCTTAAAGGAAAGAATTTGCTCCTCAGGAGCAAATTCTTTCCTTTAAGAGTTGGCTCCTATTGACATGGGAGACAAAAATACTTTTGCAGGAGTTGCCTCCTCTGAATGTGTTCCCATTCCCCTTTACAAAGGTATGTTGTGTGTACTCGTTAGAATTGAGGCAATACTAATGAGTGCAAACAACATACCTTTTCAGGATAAGTAAGAAAAAAAACTTGAATTATCAGTTAATTTTTTAGCCAGCGCTCGACAAAACCTACAATAAGACATGTACGCCCAACGAAAACTCAGATCAGCCTGCGCATCCGTGCTGTCTGATCAGAGTCTTCGTTGTGCACTATAAGGATAGCTAATGGCCCAATGCTCCTTCATGCAGCAAGCGAAGTTCCTGGGTAGACTATATGGATGCACAGGCTGATCTGATCCTTTGCTGGGTGCACATGTAAATTGTAGGAAATGCTGTGCCCCAGCTCATTTGTTATCTGGAGCATTTGGAAAAATTCTTGAGGGACTCAAAAACTAGTTTCAGTCAGCCATAGTATGCAAGCCATTTGTGTTCAGAGTCACAGATCTCATTGTCCATTTTGTGTTCATATTAGTCTCATATCATATATTGTATATTCTATTTGCAGTTGATGTCCAACAATCAGCGCTATGCCCAGTTCCTGTTTCACCTCTCTGATCTAGGTTGTTCTCTTCAAGTCTCAAAGTTACGGGACACGGCAAGGACGTTACTCAAGCTGATGCCAGCCGATGCTCACACCGTTGATCGGTTCCGCAGTATATGCTCAGAGCATGTTAGATCCGGTGCTACAGGGGTCTCACATTTGCTAGACGCAATGTTCTTCAATTCCTCTCCTACACAAGTTCTCTATAATATAGAGGTATGAAATAAAGCAGACGGTACCGTTAAAAAACATATGGTGGTGGTTTGTTTGAGCTTACCAACGACTAAGATAATGTGGAGACGGGAGCTTAGTTTATAGACTCATTTTTAGCTCACCTGTCACGTAGTGACAAGGTGAGCTTTTGTGATCACATTTCGTCCGTCGTCCGTCTGTCCGTGCGTGCGTAAACAATTTCTTGTCCGCATGGTAGCATCTTCATTTATGATTTGATTTTAACCAGACTTGCACACAACTTGTACCACCATGAGATCTGGGTTCCTTTCTTGAACCAGCCATATCCCATCATGTGTTACTGAGTTACGGCCCCTGAAAGGGCAAAAATTGCCTATTTTGGTCTTGTCTGCATGATAGCTGTTTCATTTATGATTTGATTTTAACTAAACTTGTACACAATTTGTACCACCACAAAATCTTAGTTCCTTTCTTGAACCAGCCATATCGCATCATGGGTACCAGAGTTATGGCTGCTGAAAAGGCAAAAAATTCCTATTTTGGTATTGTCTGCACAATAGCCATTTCATTTATGTTTTGATTTTAACCAAACTTACACTCAATTTGTACCATCACAAGATCTTGGTTCCTTTCTTGAATCAGGCATATCACATCAAAGGTACCAGAGTTATTGCCCCTGAGAGGGCAGAAATTGGCTGTTTTGGTCTTGTCTGCATGATAGCTGTTTTGTTTATGATATAATTTTAACCAAATTTACACACAACCTGAAGCACCATAGGATCCTGGTTCCTTTGTTGAACCACCCATATCCCATCATCTGTTCCAGAGTTATGGCCCCTGAAAAAGCACAAATTGCCTACTTTGGTCTTATCTGCACAAAAGCCGTTTCATTTATGATTTGATTTTAATCAAACTTACACACAATTTGTACCACCACAAGATCTTGGTTCCTTTCTTGAATCAGGCATATCACATCAAGGGTACCAGAGTTATGGCCCCTGAGAGGGCAGAAATTGGCTGCTGCATGAAAGCTGTTTTGTTTATGTTATAATTTTAACCAAATTGACACACAACCTGAAGCACCTTAGGATCCTGGTTCCTTTGTTGAACCACCCATATCCCATCATCTGTTCCAGAGTTATGGCCCCTGAAAGAGCACAAATTGCCTACTTTGGTCTTATCTGCACAAAAGCTGTTTCATTATACCCCCACAAATGAAATTGGGGGGGGGTATATAGGAGTGAGCTTGTCGGTCGGTCTGTCTGTTGACTTGGTTTCCAGACGATAACTCAAAAACCGCTTCACCGATTTTTATAATTTTTGGTACACTGATGTAACATCATAAAATACAGGTCAAGTTCGATTTCCACTACAATTCGTCAATTTTCGACATAGTTATGGCCCCTTTCAAGTGAAAAAATTGCAAAATGGCGCTGTTGTACTATCACGGCAGTTTTTGTGGGGGTATTCATCACCTTTAGTGATAGCTCTAGTTTATGATTTGATTTTAACCAAACTTGCACACAACTTAAACCACCATAAGATCTTGGTTCCTTTGTTCAAGAGAAGCCTCCGTGGTGCAGTGGTTACGCTACTCGCCTTGTAAACCAGGGATCGCAGGATCGATCCCGGTCTTCTCCTGACCTTCGGATGAGTCTTTAAACTGAGGTCCCGTCTCCATATGACCTTAGCTGTTGGTGGGACATAAAACTAAAATTCACTCACTCACTCCTTTGTTCAAGTTTGAATATATGTCATGGCAAAAAATGAGGTCAGTAGGTCAAATCATAAAAAAACCCTTGTGAACACTCTAGAGGCCACATTTTAAGTCTGATCATCATGAAACTTACTCAGAATGATTGCCTTGATGAAATCTTGGCCAAGTGTGAATATGGGTCATGTCAGGTCAAAAAGTAGGTCAGTAGGTCAAATCATGGAAAAACCTTGTGAACACTCTACTAGAGGCCAAAGTTCTGGTCTGATCATCATCAAACTTGCTCAGAATGATCATCTTGACAATATCTTGGTCAAGTTCGAATAGGGATCATGTGGGGTCAAAAAGTAGGTCAGTAGGTCAAATCATAGAAAAACCTTGTGAACACTCTAGAGGCCACAGTTTTGGTCCGATCTTCATCAAACTTGCTCAGAATGATCATCTTAACAATATCTGGGTCGAGTTCGAGTATGGGTCATGTTGGGTCACAAAGTAGGTCAGTAGGTCAAATCATAGAAAAACCTTGTGAATACACTAGAGGCCACAGTTTTGGTCTTATCATCATCAAACTTGCTCAGAATGATTATCTTGACAATATGTTGGTCAAGTTCGAATTTAGGTCATGTTGGGTCAAAAAGTAGGTCAGTAGGTCTAATCATAGAAAAACCCTCTGAACACACAGTTTTGGTCCAATCATCATTAAACTTGTCCAGAATGATCATCTTGACAATGTCTCAGTTAAGTTCAAATATGGGTGTTGTATGGTCATAAAGTAGGTGGGTAGGTCAAATCATAGAAAAATCTTCTGAACACACTAGAGGCCACAGGTTTGGTCCAATCATCATCAGACTTGCTCAGAATGATCATCTAGATAATATCTTGGTCATGTTTGAATATGGGTCATGTCGGGTCACAAAGTAGGTCAATAGGTCAAATCATAGAAAAACCTTGTGAATACATTAGAAGCCACTGTTTTGGTCCAGTCATCATCAAACATGCCCAGAATGATCATCTTGATAATATCTTGGTCACGTTTGAATATGGGTCATGTTGGGTCACAAAGTAGGTCAGTAGATCAAATCATAGAAAAACCTTGTGAATACACTAGAGGCCACAGTTTTGGTCCAATCATCATCAAACTTGCCCAGAATGATCATCTTGACAATGTCTTGGTCAAGATGGAATATGGGTCATGTTGGGACAAAAAGTAGGTCAGTAGGTCAGATCAGAGAAAAACCTTGTGAACACACTAGAGGCTACCGTTATGGTCTGATCATCATCAAACTTGCTCAGAATGATCATCTTGACAATATCTCAATCAAGTTGAAATATGGGTCATGGTAGATCAAAAAGCAGGTCAGTAGGTCTAATCTTAGAAAAACCGTCTGAACACACTAGAGGCTTCAGTTTTGGTCCGATCATCATCAAACTGGCTCAAAATGATCATTTGACAATATCTCTGTTAATTTCGAATATGGGTCATGTCTGGTCAATATGTAGGTCAGTAGGTCAGATTGTTTAAAAGCCTTGTGAAGACACTAGAGGCCCCAGTTTTGGTCCGATCATCATCAAACTTGCTCAGAATGATCATCTTGACAATATCTGGGTCAATTTTGAATATGGGTCATGTCGGGTCAAAAAGTAGGTCAGCAGGTTAAATCATAGAAAAATGTTTTGAACACTCTAAGAGGCCACAGTTTTAGTCAAATCACCATTAAACTTGCTCAGAATGATCATCTGGACAATTTCTCAGTTAAGTTCGAATATGGGTCATGTCAAATCAAAAAGTAGATCAGTAGGTTATTTTGTCATAACTTTTGAACCATTTGAGATAGAGCCTTCATATTTGGCATGTAGCTTCCTTGTGACCAGGGCTTCCCACTCATATAAAGATTCGACCTGTGACCTTGACCTGTGACCTACTTTATCATACCTTTTGAACCATATGAGATAGAGCCTTCATATTTGGCATGCATGTTCCTTGTGACAAGGTTTTCTCAACCATTCAAAACTTTTGACCCATGACCTTGACCTTTGACCTACTTTGTCTTAACTTGTGAAGCATTTGAGATACAGCCTTCATATTTAGCATGTAGGTTCCTTGAGACAATGTTGCTTAGATGACCCTCTACCAAAAAGGCTAAAAAATCCCACTCCTATGAACAAAATGGCCACCAGAGCTAAAAATAGAAAATTATTGTAAATTTGATTCAAAGTTCACAGGAATGTTGCCTAGGTTACTCCCTACCAAATAAGCTAAAATCACTCTGCTGATGAACAAGATGGCCACCAGAGCTTAAAGTAGAAAGTACTCGAGACAGTGACACACAGGTGAGCGAAACAGAGCCCTCTGGGTCCTCTTGTAAAGTCTTGAGAAGCCCATTATCGTACGTAAGTACCTTTAAAAAACATGGTGGTGTGTTTGAGCTTACCAACAACTAAGAAAATGTAGAGACAGGAGCTTAGTTTATAGATAAACTCATTTTAAAGTCTTGTTTGTTTGTTTGTATTGGAGTTTTACGGCCCATTCAACACTATTTAGGTCATTTTTGAGCCGGTCAGTTTACCTATCCACACTTTCCTTGACAGGCTTATACGTAAGCAGTTAACCAGTACAGTGCACATTCTTTCGCCAGAAACTGACAACTGCCCCTCTTGAATCAGCGGAAGGGAGAGAATGACCGTAGAAAAGATTTCATGATCAATCTCCACGAAAGAATGTTGCCGACCTCGGCGGGAGTCGAACCGGCATCCTCCTGATCACCAGTCAGACGCGCATCCGACTGATTTTATCGTCTTGAGAAGTCCTCTATCGTACCTACGACTCCTGATTTATAAGGCGAGTAGCTTAACCAGTACATCATAGGTGGAATTTACAACATCTTTTCGTATTAATGGAAATGTACCTACATGTATGTCATGGCTGAGAAGCAAGCAACATAATATGTGCCACATTTTCAGGGAATCTGATTTTGCTATATTCAAACAGCAAAGTTACAGAGCAGCCTGCATATCTGTGTAGTCTGATCAACAACTTCATGTTCACTGTTAGAATAGTACTTTAACTCTAGTTCCTATCTAAATTTTCAAGACTCTTGCTGATCTGTGTAGCTGAGCGGGCCAGTGTAGGTCTCAACAGGGCCCAGTTGTTCAAAGCATTGTTTGCTTATGAGCCCATTAGTGGTCTAATTGTTATCTTTTCTAGTAACTACAATATCTAATACTTTGGTACTTTTTGCTGAAAAAAAACAACAACAAATGTTAGCTTTTGCATTTGCAAAAGCTGCTCACATTTTTTTTTCAGCAAAAATATTAGCATATTTAGCATATTAAATGATTTCAAAACACATCCAAAAGTTAATGATATG
Organism: Lucinisca nassula; assembly: GCA_963580285.1. NCBI lineage: Eukaryota > Metazoa > Mollusca > Bivalvia > Lucinida > Lucinidae > Lucinisca > Lucinisca nassula. The sequence continues at coordinate 101,529,718 of OY757024.1, read as the reverse complement.
TTAACTAACAACATCGTCACTTGAACAGCTGTCCCCATGAAGATAATTCTGGTTGTGGCATCTCATCTGGGTCTGCACTGTTTGTTTTGGGGTTCCTGTCTAAAATGGGATAAGGAAATAAATATGAGTCATATAATAGAAATCCCATCAGGATTTAGATAACATAAAAAAGACCAGAAAACTGAAATGATAATGCTGAAATGTTTTTGTTTCAGGTTGTATATAGTTTGTTGATGCCATCCATGGATCCAATGGCTGATGATGCCTTTGAATTCCAGGTGAGTTAATACTTAAAAATATTCAATGAAAGGTTTATCCTTTGGAAGCAAGGAATACACCATAGAACTGAAAGGTATGGAGTGTTCAAGTTTTTCTGGGCCAGACTAGCTAATTTCGGTCAATTAGGCCGCATCAGTGACTCAGATATTTTAAAAACTCCACAATCAAATCTATGATCCCAAAGGACAAGAAAATATAAACTACACCATAATGGAGTGCAGGGAGACTTTTACGGCCACCACACATTCCTGTAAGACCAGCTGTAATGAGGTTAAATATGTTCCGTGAAATGGTTATCCTTTGGAAGCAAGGAATACACCACAGAACCAAGACATATGACGCTTACTAGTTTTTCAGGGCCAAGTTGGACTGTCCATGCTAATAAACCCTATTGGTTTCATTGGGCGACAGGGCTTGAGATGTCATCTCCTCTCAATGTTTGGTAAAAGTCCCACTAAATTGGAAGCAACATCTCCAAAATGACCAATACAGTGTTGACGGGGATGTTAAACCTCAAACAAAATCTTATATTTTGAAGGTGCAGAACAGGCGAGCTATGCTGTCATGCGACAGCTCTTGTATGACAAATGGACTTGTCCAACACCTAGCAATTTAAGAGTCCATCAGTATACAATGGGTTAATAGTGTTATAAAGAGATTGTGGTGTAATGGTTATTTGTAGCCTTGCTATTCTTTTCATGACATCAAAGTGTAAAACATGGACTGGGCTCATGTGCTGGTAGTTTGGAAAACTTAGTAGACCACGCAAGATGCTCCATAATGTGGCATCTTATCAGGATCCACTCGTTTGTTTAAAGTACAGGAATTAAAGGGTTTAACAAAATAATCTTAAGTCCATTTTCCTAGCTTACCATATTTTCCCTATGTATTCAGACAGACAGGCTTGAGCAAAGAGTCTAGATCCAGTTGAGATGCCGTGACATGTCATCAGGGTCTACACTATTTGCTATTTATCCAGCTTTTTAGCTCACCTGAGCCTTTAGGCTCATAGGTGAGCTTATAGTATAGCCATGGTCTGTCGTCCGTCCATCCGTCTGTCGTCCGTCCACCATTTTCAAAGATCTTCTTCTCCTATACTGCAGGGCCAATCAAAGCCAAATTTCATATGGAGCCTCAGTGGGATGGGGGAACGAAAGTTTGTTCGCAGGATCTGGATCACATGACCAAGATGGCCGCCATGCCCATATATGGTAAAAAACCTTCAAAAATCTTCTTCTCCAGAACCATAAGGCCAGTGGCCTTGAAACTTGGCATGTAGCATATGGTACTCAGGCCCATCATGGTTTGTACAAATGGTGACCCTGGGTTGACCTTGACCTATTTTACAGCAATGTCAAATTTGCCGACTTAGGCTTTTGCATGGGGCAAAGTGAAAATTATGGATTTATAGGAAACCATTGAAGACAGTGTCACCAAAATTTGTAGATCAGGTAAAGTAACTGAATACATGAAGATCTATGGGTGATAAAGGTCAAGGTCATTCATTGGCCTTAGACCCAAGATGGCCGCCATGCCCATATATGGTAAAAAACCTTCAAAAATCTTCTTCTCCAGAACCATAAGGCCATTGGCCTTGAAACTTGGCATGTAGCATATGGTACTCGGGCCCATCATGGTTTGTACAAATGGTGACCCTGGGTTGACCTTGACCTATTTTACAGCAATGTCAAATTTGCCGACTTACGCTTTTGCATGGGGCAAAGTGAAAATTATGGATTTATAGGAAACCTTTGAAGACAGTGTCACCAAAATTGGTAGATCAGGTAAAGTAACTGAATACATGAAGATCTGTGGGCGAGAAAGGTCAAGGTCATTCATTGGCCTTAGACCAAAGATGGCCGCCATGCCCATATATGGTAAAAAACCTTCAAAAATCTTCTTCTTCAGAACCATAACGCCAGTGGCCTTGAAACTTGGCATGTAGCATATGGTACTCGGGGCCCATCATGATTTGTGCAACTGGTGACCCTGGGTTGACCTTGACCTATTTTACAGCAATGTCAAATTTGCCGACTTAGGCTTTTGCATGGGGCAAAGTGAAAATAATGGATTTATAGGAAACCATTGAAGACAGTGTCACCAAAATTTGTAGATCAGGTAAAGTAACTGAATACATGAAGATCTATGGGTGAGAAAGGTCAAGGTCATTCATTGGCCTTAGACCAAAGTCATTCAGGATCCATATTTCAGATATTTTAGTAGGAAAATTGTCACCAGACAGGTGAGCGGTTCAGGACCACTGGTCCTCTGGTTAAAGACAATATTGGGTAGTAAATTGTTCATATTCAAATGTTAAACAGGTATGGTAAGGAGTTGAGGTGTCACAATATTTAAAGTAAATATGGTAGACTGAAGTCGGGCACTTTGAGGCTTTGATTATAAACCAGCTCAATGTGGCCTGATACAGTCATGATTGATACCTTCAAGGTTTATGTATAAATTTATTCGAAGAAAATTTGTTTGTTTCAGTATAACTTTATCAGGAGTGGTGGTGTTCAGTTAGCCTTAAACATGCTTACGAAGAACAACTTCCTACCGAATGCAGATCTTCCTACCAGAAGGTTAGTATGAAATCTTTATAACACTGTTCATTATAACATTGTTTTGGATGAAACACTATTTATAGATGGATAAAACATGGTTGTTTAACTAAACGTTTCAGCCTTTGACACAACAGGGGCCAGTTGTTCTTAACTAACAATGTGGTTAGTTAACGTATCGTTTAAACAGATCATTAAATATGGCAAATATGCTGAAACTTTTGCTGAAAAAATGTGAGCAGCTTTTGCATCCGCAAAAGCTGCTCACATTTTTTCAGCAAAAATACCACAATTTACAATATTGTTCTTGCTAGAACAGTTAACAATATGACCACTAACGAGCTCGTTAAGCTAACAATGCTTTGAACAACTATCTATCTATCTATCTTCTTACTAGCCCCTGCCCATAGGGGCTTGAAGAAATATATGGGCTGCATGATGCTTCCACGCAGAGCTGAATCCGGCCCGCACACTAGTACTGGTAAACCGCTTAGAGGATCTAAGCCTGTCCAGGAACCCCGGTGCGAGGCGGACCGACCATGCTAATAAACCCTATTGGTTTCATTGGGCGACAGGGCTTGAGATGTCATTTCATCTCAGTGTCGGGTAAAAGTCCCACAAAATTGGAAGCAACGTCTCCAAAATGACCTTTACAGTGTTGACGGGGACGTTAAACCTCAAATCAAACAAACAAACAAATCTATCTTCTTATACTGAGTGGGTCATATTTGGCCATTACCTCAGTTGGGTGCGTAGCTAAATTTAGAATTTAGCTTAAAAATTCTAAATTGGCCCCAGAAGTTTTATAAAGAGGTTGGGGTGTACTGCTGAAGAGTGCATGGTATGTTTGTATAAATTTGCAGCTACATGTGGCTTGATGGGACACATTTAAACACAAAACATGCATCAATCCAATGTTAACCCTTATCCTGCTGAATAATTAATTAATATTTAATAATTAAACCCATTTCTGGGTATTCATTTGAACCGCCTTAAATGAATACAATATATCAAGGAATTTGATTGGTCGTATCGACCAATCAAATTCCTTGATATATTGTATTCATTTAAGGCGGTTCAAATGAGTCGATACGACCAATCAAATTCCTTGATATATTGCATTCATTTAAGGCGGTTCAAATGAATACCCACAATCGACCAATCAAATTCCTTGATATATTGTATTCATTTAAGGCGGTTCAAATGAATACCGTATCGACCAATCAAATTCCTTTTTATTAGCTCACCTGTCACGTAGTGACAAGGTGAGCTTTTGGGATCACTTTTTGTCCGTCGTGCGTCCGTCCGTCCGTGCGTGCGTGCGTCCGTAAACTTTTTCTTCAAACGACATCTCCTCCTAAACCACTGATCGGATTTTGACCAAACTTCACAGGAATGATCCTTAGGTGGTCCCCTTTCAAAGTTGTTCAAATGGTTCCGGTTCGTTGCACATATAGGTCTCAGGAGCCAAAAATAGATTTTTTTTCACCGAAAACTTAAAAAATCTTCTTCTCTCAAACCGCAAGGCCCAGGACATTGATATTTGGTATGAAGCTTCATCCAGTGGACCCCTACCAAGATTGTTCAAATTATAGTGCTGGGGCCAAAAATGCCCCCGCACCGGGGCCCTTTGGTTTTACATGGGCTTATATAGGGAGAATCTTTAAAAATCTTCTTCTCTGAAACCACAAGGTCCAGGTCTTTGATATTTGGTATGAAGCTTCATCTAGTGGACCCCTACCAAGATTGTTCAAATTACAGTGCTGGAGCTAAAAATGCCCCCGCACCGGGGCCCTTTGGTTTTACATGGGCTTATATAGGGAAAATCTTTAAAAATCTTCTTCTCTGAAACCGCAAGGTCCAGGTCTTTGATATTTGGTTTGAAGCTTCATCTAGTGGACCTCTACCAAGATTGTTCAAATTATAGTGCTGGGGCCCAAATGCCCCCGCCCCGGGGCCCTTTTGTTTTACATGGGCTTATCTAGGGAAAATCTTTAAAAATCTTCTTCTCTGAAACTGTAAGGCCCAGGTCTTTGCTATTTGGTATGAAACTTCATCTAGTGGACCCCTACCAAGATTGTTCAAATTATAGTGCATGGGCCAAAAATGCCCCCGCCCCAGGGCCCTTTGGTTTTACATAGGCTTATATAGGGAAAATCTTGAAAAATCTTCTTCTCTGAAACCACAAGGCTTGGGTCTTTGATATTTGTTATGAAGCTGCAGCTAGTGGACCTCTAACAAGATTGTTCAAATTATAGCCCTGAGACCAAAAATGCCCCCGCCATGTGGCCCTTTGGTTTTACATAGACTTATATAGGGAAAATCTTTAAAAAACTTCTTCTCTGAAACCACAAGGCTTAGGTTTTTGATATTTGTTATGAAGCTTCAGCTAGTGGACCTCTACCAAGATTGTTTAAATTATAGCCCTGGGGCCAAAAATGTCCCCGCTCCGGGGCCCTTTGGTTTTACATAGACTTATATAGGGAAAATCTTGTTTTACATAGACTTCTATATGCAGGGTAAACCTTTAAAATCTTCTTCTCTAAAACGACAAAGCCCAGGTCTTTCATTTTCGATATGAAGCTTCATCTTGTGGACCTCTACAAAGATTGTTCAAATTCTAGCCCTGGGGCCAAAATTGACCCTGCCCGGGGCCCACTTGTTATACATTGGATCAGGTGAGGGAACCAGGGCCCTCTGGGCCCTCTTGTATTGTATTCATTTAAGGTGGTTCAAATGAATACCCACAACATACGTTTCCCTTGAGAGATTAAGAAAACTATCCTTCAGTTCTCAATTTCCTTATCTAGTCTACTGGGACCAACTTGAATCGCCTCCTTTGAGTACTATTTTTCCTCTGAGTAGACAAAAAATGAATCAAATAATCAAGGATAGCTGCACGGAATATACTCCGAGTATTCCTCTGTCCGAGGTGGGGCGGTCGGGATTATGAGGTCATCAGTATGGCGGAGAGTTTGAAAATGTTTAAGTGCGAAAGCTGCCACAGATTTTTCTTTCCGTATTCAAAATACATAATATATCTTGTGGCATAAAATCCATGTCATTTAGCATATAAAACGACTGTATATATCATGAAGATATTATTTTATCATATGACGTTGCTTCTGAGAGTGTAATAACGTCATGTAATATTTTCCATACTCCACTGGTGGATTAAATTTGCAAATTAGCTAGATACGTCCCGTAACGTTATATGTACGACGTCTTTAAAGACGTCGCGTTTACTAATGGCGGAAAATTGACATTTCTGTAAACAATCTTGAATAAAATGCGTTTTAAATGTCATATGATAAAAGAATCTTGTATTTGTGCTCATGCATTACTGAATTTATTAAACTCCTTGAAGAAAAGGGATAAAATGCTCTGCAAAGCCTCACATTTAATCCCTTTTCCTCAACTCGTTTAATTAACTCAATAATACATGAGCACTCATGTAAGATACTCTATTTCATACACAGCTATTGCTTAAATACAGCTGATTTGCAAATTTCCACTGACTGGAAAGGACTACTGTTCTCTTGAAAATCAACGATCGTGCAATTTTGATTAACATTTTTTCGCGCTTGAATGACAACCTGCTCGGAGTCCTCTGAGAGTAGATCCGAGCAGACGAATCAAGTATGCCCCCGCATGAAGTCTTATGAAGCCTTTCTCTTCTTTGGCACCTTGAAATGGCTCCTACATTGATCTTCTGTACCTATTTCAGAGCTGCTTATGTAACAGTGTTGAAAATATGTAAGCTGATGTTGACAGCTGTAGGGTATGCCAAGCTTCAAGTGGTCGTAGATGCCTGTAGTATAGAACCTCGTGGTCCGCCCATCACCGCCGCGGAACACAGTCATGCTGTGATATTGCAACAGGCGTTACATCATATACCAAACCATTCTACGGAGTTTACAACTAGAAATATTGCCATACGTCTTGGTCAGCAGTTAGCAGACAAGGTAAACGTATAGTTTTGGTGTCTTGATTTGTTTTGCAGGAACTATTGTGTATGGGAAAATTTCAAAACGACACTGGCAAACAGTGCATCCACAGATCATACATCACAGAAAACTACTTTTGATCAGGATTTCACTATTTGCAAAATGTTCAGCCATTTTCTATTAAGGGGAATGGGTACACCTTAGGAGAGGCAACTCCTGCAAAAGTGTTTTTGTCTCCCATGTCAATAGGGGTCAACTCTAATTTGCTCCTGAGGAGCAAATTCTTTCCTTTAATAAGAGTTGACCCCTAGGAAAGAATTTGCTCCTGAGGAGCAAATTATATCCTTTAAGAGTTGACCCCTTTATCCGTGGGACAGGGCATATAGTAAAGTCCTGAAAGTTGTCTCCCTTTGAAAAATGACAGAAAAATCTGCCAGGTGTTCCCATTCCCCTTAAAATGAATTTCTAAAAATTACTTAGGACACCTGTTATATGTAAAGTGGGAGATTTAGTTTGGAACAAACTTTGCAAGGCTGCTTACCTAGATATGTGGTGACTGGGTACACAGAGATATTTGCCTTCATTTTTATCCCCCGACCGAATAGGTTCGGGGGATAAAGCGATCAGCCTGGCGTCCGTCCGTAGATGCAACCTTGTGATGGCCATAACTCCTATACCCTTTAAGATTCATCGATGGTTCTTGGCATAATTGTTCACAAGGCCAAGACGGCATGTCATGCGCAAGAACCAGAACTCTGGATGCCATACTTTTTTAGTTATCTCCCCTTTTAATAAAATAGAATGACTACTTTGTGATGGCCATAACTCCAATACCATTTGAGATATATTGATGGTACCTGGCACAGTTGTTCACAAGGCTGAGACGGTGTATCATGCACAAGAACCACAACTCTGATTGCCATGGTTTTGGAGTTATCTCCCCTTCCAATAAAATAGAGTGACAACCTTGTGATGGCCATAACTCCTATACCCTTTGAGATTCATTGATGGTTCTTGGCACAATTGTCCACAAGGCTGAGACGGCTTGTCATGCACAAGAACCAGAACTCTGGATGTCATACTTTTTTAGTTATTTCCCCTTTTAATAATATAGAATGACTACTTTGTGATGGCCATAACTCCAATACCCTTTGAGATATATTGATGGTACCTTGCACAGTTGTTCACAAGGCTGAGACGGCCTGTCATGCACAAGAACCACAACTCTGGTTGCCATGGTTTTGGAGTTATCTCCCCTTCCAATTAAATAGAGTGACAACCTTGTGATGGCCATAATTCCAATACCCTTTAAGATATATTGATGATACTTGGCACAGTTGGTCGCAAGGGCGAGACGGTGTGTCATGCATAAGAACCATAACTCTGGGTGCCATGGCTTTTTAGTTAATCTCCCCTTCCAATAATATAGAATCACTACCTTGTGATGGCCAACATTCTTTGAGATATATTGATGATACTTGGTACAGTTGTACATGAGGTTAAGCAGGTGTGTCACGTGCAAGAACCACAACTCTGGGTGCCCTGGTTTATTAATTATCTCCCCTGACAATATAACCTTGTGATGGCCATAACTCCAATACCCTTTGAGATATATTGATGGTACTTGGCACAATTGTATACAACATTGAGACAGTGCTTCATGCCTGAGAACCACAACTCTGGGTGCTGTGATATTTGAGTTATCTCCCCTTCCAATATAACAGTATGACAACCTTGTGATCATCGTACCTCCAATACCCTTAGAGACATATTTTTGGTACATGATGCAGATGTACATGAGGTTAAGCAGGTGTGTCATGCTCAAGAATTACAACTCTGGGTGCTCTGGTTTTTAGCTCACCAGAGCCGAAGGCTCCGGGGGAGCTTATAGGATAGGCAGTTGTCCGGCGTTGTCGTCGTCGTCGTTGTCGTCGTCTGACGTCAACACTTTCAAACATCTTCTTCTCTGAAGCCACTGGACCGACTCAGCCCAAATTTTATCTGTAGCATCCTTGGGCTGGGGGATTGAAAGTTTGTGTTTTTTATGAATATCGGCCCATTAGTTTGGTTGCTATGGCAACTTAGAGTTTCCATAGACTTATAATGGGGAAAATTGAAAAATGGCATTTACTGCCAAGTCATTGCAGATATTTGGACAAAACTTTTATAGAAATGTTTCTTGAGTAAAATTCTTTCAGCCATATGCTTTTATGCCAACCTGAGGGTCCCCCAGGTTGTGCCGGGGCCATGCCCCACCCCCTCCACTTCATAAAAGGCCATATATCTCAGAAACTGTTCAGATCCCCACCCCTAAACCATATATATTCTTGTTCCTATTGATAAGACGCATTTAGTAACACCAACCTTGGGGTCCTCAGGGATGCGCCGAGGTCATGCCCCACCCCCTCCACTTAATAAAAGGCCCAATATCTCGGAAACCATTCAGATCCCCACCCCTAAACCATATATATTCTTGTTCCTTATGATAAGACCCATTCAGTGACATCAACCTGGGAGTCCCCTGGATGCGCCGGGGCCATGCCCCACCCCCTCCATTTCATAAAAGGCCCAATATCTCGTAAACCTTACAGATCCCCGCCCCTAAACCATATATATGCGTGCTTCTTATGATAAGACACATTCATTGACACCAACCTGGGGGTCCTCAGAGATGCGCTGGGGCCTTGCCCCACCCCTCCACTTCACAAAAGGCCATATATCTCAGAAACTGTTCAGATCCCCACCCCTAAACCATATATATTCTTGTTCCTATTGATAAGATGCATTCAGTAACACCAACCTGGGGGTCGTCAGGGATGCGCACAGGTCAGGCCCCACCCCCTCAACTTTATAAAAGGCCCAATATCTCGGAAACCATTCAGATTCCCACCCCTAAACCATATATATTCTTGTTCCTTTTGATAAGACCCATTCAGTGACATCAACCTGGGAGTCCCCTGGATGCACCGGGGCCATGCCCCACCCCCTCCATTTGATAAAAGGCCCAATATCTCGGAAACCTTACAGATCCCCGCCCATAAACCATATATATGCTTGCTTCTTATGATAAGACACATTCATTGACACCAACCTGGGGGTCCTCAGAGACGCGCTGGGGCCTTGCCCCACCCCTCCACTTCAAAAAAGGCCATATATTTCAGAAACTGTTCAGATCCCCACCCCTAAACCATATATATTCTTGTTCATTATGATAAGATGCATTCAGTAACACCAACCTGGGGGTTCCCAGGGATATGCTCGGGCCATGCCCCACCCCTCCATTTCATAATATCACAATATCTCGAAAACCCTACAGATGGCCACCCCTTAACCATATATAGTCTTGTTCCTTATGATAAGACACATTCATTGACACCAACCTGGGAGTCTCCCTGGGCCTTGCCCCACCCCTCCACTTCACATAAGGCCTTATATCTCAGAGAATGTTCTTAGCCCCACCCTAAACCATATATATTCATCTTTCTTATGATAAGACGCATTCAGTGACACCAGCTTGGGAGTCCCCGGGGCACGCCCAGGCCATGCCACACCGCTTTACTTCATTAAAAGCCATATATATCAGAAATAGTTCAGATCCCCACCCCTAAACCATATACTTGTTCCTTATGATAAGACTCGTTCATTCACACCAACCTGGAGGTCTCTTTGTGCTGAGGCAATGTGCCCCGCCCTTCCATTTCATAAAAGGCTTTATATTTCAGAAACCATTCAAATCCCCACCCCATAATCATATATGTTCTTGTTCCTTATTATTAGCACACCTACTGTAGCGGGGTCCCCAGGGGCCATTCCTATTTCATAAAAGGGCCTCAAATCTCTGAAACCGGTCAGATTCCCAGCACTGAACCATATATATACTTGGTCCTTATGATAAGACACATTTAGGGACAACAGTTTGGGCTTTCCTGGGATCAACAGGGCATGCCCCAACCCCTCAACTGTTAAAGAGGCCTTACAGATCCCCACTGCAAAACCATATATATTTTTGTTTCTTAAGTTAAGACGCATTTAGTGATACCAACCAGGGCTCCATTGGGTCCATGCCCCACCCCCTCTACTTCATAAAAGGCCTAACTTTTCAGATGCTGAGTCCACATGGGTGCTCATTTGGACATGGGGGTTCATTTGGTGGATTAAAATGATATCATTTTCAAATACATGGCTGCCATTGGGCAGGATGGGCAGTGCCCACCTGAGCTCTGGTGAGCATAGTGGCCCATGGGCCTCTTGTTTAGTTATTTCCCCTGGCAATATAACCTTGTGATGGCCATAACTCCAACAGCCTTTGAGATATATTGAAGGAACTTGGCACAATTGAAAACACGGTACAGAAGGGGTGTCATGTGCAAGAACCACAACTGTTGGTGCTGTGGTATTTGAGTTATCTCCCCTTCCAATATAAAGTATGACCACCTTGTGATCACCGTACCTCCAATACCCTTTGAGACATATTGGTGGTACTTGATGCAGATGTACATGAGGTTAAGCAGGTGTGTCACGCTTGAGAAGTACAACTCTGGGTGCTCTGGTTTTTGAGTTATCTCCCCTGACAATTTAACCTTGTGATGGCCATAACTTCAACACCCTTTGAGATATATTGAAGGAACTTGGCACAATTGTATACAAGGTACAGAAGCAATGTTATGTGCAAGAACCACAACTGTTGGTGCTGTGGTATTTGAGTTATCTACCCTTCCAATATAACAGTATGACCAGCTTGTGATCACCATATCTCCAATACCTTTTGAGACATATTGATGGTACTTTGTACAGAAATACATGAGCTTAAGCAGGCAAGTCATGCGCAAGAACCATATTTCTGAGTGCCCTGGTTTTCTAGTTATCTCCCTTGACAGTATAATCTTGTGATGGCCATAACTGCAATACTTTTGTGATATATTGCTGGTTTAATTCTGGTGCACTTTCTATTGGTGAACAATCTTCTGAAGGCCGTATTGGCTTTTTGTCAGGGGATTTGCCATCTCTTCCGATGGCTATTTTTCAAAGGGAGATAACTCCCAGGCGCATGAAACTGCGGCTCCAGTATCTGATTACATTTCAAGTTTGGAGAGTTGACTTTGAAGGAAAAGATTTGCTTCCAAAAGAAGACCTGGCCCTTAGGTTATGAAACTTTTTTCATGCTCAACTCACTTGAGCATGAAATTTTTCCTTCTCATAAATTTTAAAATGCCAACAAATGTTGGCATTTTAAAATTAATGAGCAGGATAAATGACATTTGGTGCTGATCTGAGCAGGAAAATTGCCTGATTTGTTTGAATTTTAATAGTTATGAGCATTACAAATTTTATGCTCAGCTGAGTTGAGCATGAAAAAAAATTATAGCCTCAAGGCCTGGCCCCGAGGTTATAAAACTTTTTTCATGCTCAACTCACTTGAGCATGAAATTTGTATTGCTCACAATGCTCACAAATTTTAAAATGCCAACATTTGGCATTTTAAAATTTGTGAGCAGGACAGATAACATTCTCTGTCATCTGAGAAAGAAAAATCGCTTAACTTCTTAGTATTTTAATTTTTATGAACACCACAAGTTACATGCTCAGCTGAGTTGAGCATGAAAAAAAACTTCTATAACCTCGGGGCCTGGTTTGGTAGCTCAGTCAGATACATACTGGTGATCAGGTTCGATTCTTGCTGCATTTGGCAACATTCGTTGTGGTCATTATCTCCCTTCTGCTGATGAAAGAAGTGCGGCTGTTAATTTCTGGCAAAAGAATGTGTGCTGTGCAGGTTACCGTAATGATCCTAAGTATTGGGACAGGTAGGCATAATTAAACAGTGCAGATCCAGATCAGACTGCTCCTGATCTGGGTGAGTGAGTGTTGAGTTTTACGTCCCACCAACAGGTAAGGTCATACGGAGACGGAACCTCGGTTTAAAGACTCATCCGAAAGTCTGGAGAAGCCCTGGATCGATCCTGCGACCCCTGGTTTACAAAGTGAGTAGCGTAACCACTACACCACGGAGGCTTCTCCCTGATCAGGGTATACACTGTTTACCATTTGGTCAGCACCTTTTGGACTCCTTGCTGGGTCGTGAAACAATTTTTTAAACATTTTAGGAGAATTACAGCAAGTCGTCAAGGTGTCTGAATTTTTAGGAAAGGGGGAGTTCCAAATCTGCCCACGCACAGATTTTCTTGAAACTTCAGTTGTTGTTTACTTGAGGTCTATCAACTATATATATAACTTTGTTTCATTTGATAAATTACCATAGATCTCAGGAGAGGTCCCTGAGGTAATCCCCTGTAGAGGTGATACACACCTGTGAACTTTTCAGTCTTAAATCAATAGGTATGATTATTTTCAAATTTTGTTGCTTTGATTGGCAACAGAACTCCATAAGGATTAATCTAATACAAAAAATGTAAGTGTGTCTATGTCTTTTAATCTTCCTGATAAATTTATTTACAATATTTCTTCTATTTTTCATGAAAATTTGCAAAGATTAAGATGTTCATCATATGTATTAGATGTGTTACTGATCTTGTCACCCCAAGATATTGCATATAAAATAGGCCACATATGTGCTCTATAAAGCAAATAAATTTCAATAAAATCAGAAACCGGTAACAATGTTTTTGAAAGCCAGATATGGGTTCAGATCAATTTTTTTGCCAAAATCAGTTTCAATACTAGGGGACAAGATTTCCTTAAAGTGTATTTTTATTGTGTTTTATGTCCATTTAGGTCCACCTTATCATACAAAGCTTAGCATAGGCATTTATATAATAAAAACTCCCCCATCCCCCCCCCCCCCTCCAACCCCCCCCCCCCCCCCCCCCCCAAAAAAAAAAAAATAATAATAATGAAAAAAATAAAAAGTAAATAAGAACATACATTATCAACGTATACAAGTCAAGTTTTATCCAAAAGTTTTAAAGACAAAAATAAAATGCACTCATGCACTGTCCATGATGAATGTTAGTGTTGACAATATTGCTGAAAAAAGTACATAATGACACAATAGGAATAAGACATGGTGGATCTTTTTACCCTATTTTATTTGGCCTTCTTGACATTTTAAACCCCGCAATACAAAGACACTTGATGTCAGTAATACTCAATGACGTTATGGATTTGCTTAATTAATTACTTTCATAACTATTTTTTTCCTTAATTATTTTTGTTGTTGTCTGTTTCTTCTTTAAAATAAAACAGCAGTCAATAATTTGCAAACTTGAAGGGACAGACTGATTTTCTTATTTGTTCTTATGATTGATTGGTCCTTGTATTGTTAATGTTTTCCTACATCACTTGGTCAAAGAGACTCACACTCCGCACCCCACCAAAAGTTTTGTGAGATCATGGAAAGAATTTTCTGCATTTTTTCTAGGTTCATAATAACATCTGCAAAAGTGTAAGGTACAATGTTTTAGTCTTCAAAATAAATGCAGAGCTAGTCACACTGGAACTAGTTGTAGAATTGTCATTTGGCATACACTTCCCTAAATGAAATAGGTGGAAGGCAAGTTGCTGTAACAAATTTATTTTATAGCTGATATTATATTTAGATGTAGTTATACCATTCGCATATTTGCGGAGCCAAAATATGCAGTTGGCTTTATATTTTTCTATAGCACTGATAGCAAATATACTGTTGGCTCTTTTCTTCCTCTGAAATCGTTTGAAAGTATGAATAGTCTTCTCTATTATATTAAATCATGTTACTCAAAAATAACTGGTTGTTTTCCAGATCATATAAGAATATAACTTTCTTACACAGATTTGCACAGCAGGCGACATTTGTTACGTTTTAAGTAGACTGTAGCTTAGTTCAGATTTTGAGGGGGCATTGTCAGAGTGGCAAAAGAGCCAAAACAACAGTGTTTCCATTTTGTCTATGGTAATCTATGTACACAGTGGGCCAAAAGTCTGTGGTATTATGAACTACCTGGCACACCATAATAAAAACATCATAAATCTTGGCTATTCAAGCAAGCTGTGCCATTCCGGTATGACAGACTTTTCAAACATTGTAAGTTGACTGCATCATACTTATAATACGTCATAATACATACTTATTACAGAATCAAGATAATTGTATGGTTTACAGAACCATCCATTTTACTTGCCAATTCAACAGTCTTTGTCATAATAAGCTTCAGCAAGCTTTAAGGTTACATTAAATACAAAAACTCTTGTTATATAATGAAATATACTTTTATTGAATTGTTAATGAACGCTCAAAATAAATTGTGTTATTGGTGTCCCCCAGGGTACCATAACTGATACAGCTGCTGATTATATGAGCTCATACTATACACATCATGGTTTTAACATACATATATTCATGTTTATATATATTATTTGTGAGCAATTTCTCGATTGAAAATGTTATACCATATCTACAAATGGTTTGAAAAAAAAATAAAAATCTGACCATTACTATTCAATGTTCAAATGCAGTATGTTACCGGTATCAGAGTTTCAAGAAAATTTGATAAAATGTTCTACACATATATGGGCAATTTTCATATTAAAATGATGAGGTGACAAGAACTGCAACGGTATGAAATTAAAGTCAAACATACTCCAAAAGATTTTATGGTTGTGAAGTCTAGGGTCTCCTCAATATGAATTTGAGCATGGTCTATAGAACTTTACCTGAACAATAGTAAATGTGATACAAAAATAATCTCAAACGACTACAGTGATGCCCGAGAACAAAATACCTCCAAAACATAAGAAGCTGTTGTGTATATGTATACTTGTTTGGGGGTACCCCTATTTTCAGATGCAGAAATAAACAAAACGTTGTAGATTTATAATGAACACAGATATGAGAGTGAAATAGCTAAATAATGAACAGTCATTTACCAGGTATTAATTGTGCACAATATCATGGCCATCTGTGCGTGGGCAGAACCCTATGGACATTTACTATAGGCTGGAACTCCCCCTTTAAGGTAATCGCTCATGTGAAGGAAAAGTATCGTTATGTAAACTGACAGGCTTCACATAACCTTAACAGTAGCGAATCTCAGGCCGGCGTAGGTAGATTTAAAAACATTTTTCTCGAGCAAAAATTCGATGGGACTATAATTCAAAGGTGAAAATGCCTGTCGAATCTAAATTTTACTCTGTTGACCAAGCCTGTCTGATAAAATCCTTGTTTGAAAAGTAGATGAATTTAAAACTTTGTGCGCATTTTTTTCCGATGAAATACAAAACATTCACGATTTTAGGCAAAAAGTGTGTATAAGAACGTGGTAAACTTGTGAAAAAAAATGGGTCGTTTCAGTGGGTTCAGAAAAGACGGAAATTAATATATTTAGCGATAAACTGGAAATTTTTCACCATAATCACATAATCGGAAATTGAATAATCTGCAAGTGACTTAAATTTCATAAAAAAAAAAATTCTTACCATTTTTTTATTCCAAAAAAAATTGAACTACTTCCGGTCGTTGAACAGGAACAAAAACCATCCAACATGGCTGTAAACACATGACAATGACGGGATACACAAACTAACCCAAAATTATTTATCCAGCTACTGACTTGTTTTCTCGCTTGGCGTTCATCCTGTTTCCACAGCATTTCTGAACTCATTTATACACAAGATGTTTAATTTATTAATCCATTATTGTCAATAAATAGCCTCAAAAAGTCTACCAAAACAAATTTTTCAAGGCCACTCAGATATTGTCAACAACAACCAAAACAATGAATCAATTATGACGTTTACTTTCAGTTTGCGTGACGTCATAAAATACTCCCTTATTTATATGGGGCGCCGTTTTACTATTTACTACTGAATGGTGAACTGTGTATCCAGATCTCTCTGAACCTTAAACTTGGGGTCATGAAGTTGCATTCATGTATGGCTGCACTGAAAGAAGTGATCAGTGTTTGCGAATTCTGGATCTTTAATGCACAGGCAGTGAGGTTCCTGATAGGACTGCTTCTGCTGGGGGAGTCATATCTGGGCCTGCACTGTTTGCCTTGATTTATCCACAAACACTCTAACAAAGTTTATTCATTTCCGTGTTTACCATGTGTTAGAAAAGGCTCAATGCGCAAGCGCGAGCGTTGACGCTTGAACAAAAATCGATTGAACTTCAAAGGTCAAGATCTCCCATACCGAGTTTACTTTAGTGTAGATACACAGCCAAAAGGTGGACTAACATATTACCGAAATAATAAGGATTTTTGAGCCGATATTTTTTCATACCATTTTTTTATTCCAAAAAATGGTGAGGGTACTGTTGCCTAAGAAAAATATTTTCGAAAATGGGTTACCGCACTAATGCTGCTCGGCAAACATTCCATTTCATTCGCTTCTATAACTGAATATCGAATTGTTTCAGGGTGATATTAATTTTGCCATTGATGGTTTTGAGTGATCATTTTGTCATTTCATTAACCCATATTCGTCTTTTTAAATTGCCGGAAGTGCCTTCTGATCTTGTGATTATTTCTGCTATAAAAAATATTCCCTTTTGCGGAAGCTTACAAAAAATTAAAATCTTGACGACGGCCTTAGCAACTTTCCTACTGTAATGGTGTGGGCTGGCTGTTATAAATTTCAAACCAAACAAAACTATAGTTTAAAGGGGATGGATACACCTTCAAGGGAGGCAACTCCTACAAAAGTATTTTTTGTCTCCCAGATCATTAGGGGTCTACTCTTAAAGGAAAGAATTTGCCCCTAAGGGGCAAATTCTTTCCTTTAAGAGTAGACCCCATTTTCAGTGGGACAAGGCTTACAGAAAAGCGAACAGGAAGTCCCAAAAGTAGTCTCCCTTTGAAAAATTGTGGAAAAATCTGCCAGGTGTTCCCATTCCCCTTAAAGCCACAGAAAGAACTGTTGGATTTTAATCAGAGTTGGCACACAACTTGTAAATGATATTGCTTAGGTCTATCTTTGGATTGTTAACCTGGACTTCATTTCAGTTTTCGAGCCCCCACCCATCGGGGCTTGCAGAAATAGATTAGGCTGCATGGTGCTTCGGCGCAGAGCTGAATCTGACCACACACAAGCTAAGAAGGACTAAGCCTGCCCAGGCAAAGCAGTGTGTCAGATCGTCCAATGCATATAAGCCTTATGGTTTCATTGGGCGGCAGGGCTTGAGACGTCATTTCATCTCATTGTCGGGTAAAAGTCCCACAAAATTGGAAGCAACATCTCCAAAATAACTAAATAGTGTTGATCGGGACGTTAAACCCCCGTTCAAACAATTCATATCAGTTTTCAACAAAGTAATGTCCCTTACAGACAAGAATGTGCCACAATGGGCAAGACACGTAATGACACTGCTCCACTCCACCCAGGTGTATATGGATAGCAGTGGTATAAAAGCCACTGCCTCTCTCTCGCACGCGCGTGAAAACACCCGGAATGAGTGTTCGAGAGTGATTCATTAAGCTTGCAGCTTTCATCGCAATCGAACTAAAATAAATTAGTATAAACTAATGTAGCTACATGTAGTGAGGCCTGCTTGATGACATACCTTGTTAATCTACATAGTCTTGTATGTTTCTAGGCAACCAGTGTAGTTCCTGACCTGAACACGATCAAAGCCATACAGAAGATAGCGTGGGCCTCAGGAAGTTGCTCCTTACATCTAGTCCATGCTTCCAATGATGACATTCACAGAGCTCACGAAAAGGTGAGAATAAAGTGTTGTACTAGTGTTGGAAGTCGTATGCTTTGTAGACTAGGGCCCAGTTGTTCAAAGCATTGTTAGCTTAACGAACTCGTTAGTGGTCATATTGTTAACTGTTCTAGGGAGTTTAATACCTGAAATTTTGTTATTTTTGCTGAAAAAATGTGAGCAGCTTTTGCAAATGCAAAAGCTGCTCACATTTTTTCAGCAAAAATATTAGCATATTTGCTATAATAAATGATCAAAGTTTTAACGATATGTTAAATAACGACATCATTAGTTTTGAACAACTGGCCCCAGGGCCCAGTTGTTTAAAACTAACGACGTCGTTAGATAACGAATGGTTAAAACTGTCATCATTTAATTTGGCAAATATACTAATATTTTTGCTGAAAAAAAAATGTGAGCAGCTTTTGCATTTGCAAAAGCTGCTGACATTTTTTCAGCAAAAATACCAAAATTTTACATATTGTACTTGCTAGAATGGTTAACAATACGACCACTAACGAGCTTGTTTAGCTAAAACTGAATGATAAACAGTGTAGATCCTAATCAGATGGCTTCTTCATCTGATCTGGATCTGCTTTGTTTGAAAGGTAGGGGTCATCGTGTTTCATGGGAATGTGTTAAATGTAAAAAAAAAAAAAAAAAAAAAGAAATCCTTAACTTGAGCATATAGAAATGATTTCATGATCTGAAGAACACAGCAGTTAATTGAAATATATGCAGATTTTTTGTGCAGTTAGACCACATTGCACTGATAAATTCCATTTATTTAGGATGCTCACTTGTACAACAAATACTCACTTGTACAAAAAACATACAGAGAAATAAAATAAAATTATTTATTCACATTTCCTGATGCAAAATATATAGTTTAATAAAATATTATTTCAATAAAGCTGTCTTGTTGACTTGTTTTTATTTGGCAGTACTTGGACACCGAGTAGATTCAGATCGAAGAGGGGGGGGGGACGCAGTGACAATGTATGACCCAGCTTGCACGCACGAGGACTGAATTATTAAAATAGTTGCACTCAAAATATTGTGAATTCCAATTTTGTCATTTTGAGTATTCCAAAATGTGCACACTCCAAATGTGTGCTCCAAAATTTTGTAAAATTCCAGAAATTGCGCACCTCCTATAGTACGCTCCAATTTTTTATAAAAACAGTATTCCAAATATTGCGTACATCCTGTTTGTACGCTCCACAATTTTTTTTTTTTTTAGCATTCTAAATATTGCGCACATCCTATTTGTACGCTCCAAATTTTGTAACACTCCAGAAATTGCGCACCTCCTATAGTACGCTCCAAATTTTTTTAAAATAGAGTATTCCAAATATTGCGTACATCCTGTTTGTACGCTCCACAATTTTTAGCATTCTAAATATTGCGCACATCCTGTTTGTACGCTCCAAATTTTTTAACACTCCAAATACTGCGCACATCCTATTTGTACGCTCCACTGTATTCCAAACATTATGCACAGACTATTCGTATAAAATGTGCACACCAAAATGCACTCCATGACACGCATTCCACAACACCTTCCGCATTGTGCAAAGCGTATCATGTAATCCATCCCATATTATATATCCAAACAGCCCCGGCTGCGCGTTCAAACCTGACCTATGACTTGCAATTTAGAAATATTTTAGTATGACCCAGGTGGAAACATACCCTCAGGGTATGGCTAACCAGTTCCATGAGGGAGAAGCCACCCAGTTCAAATAGAAAAGTTATTTAGAAATATTTTAGTATGACCCAGGTGGAAACATACCCTCAGGGTATGGCTAACCAGTTCCATGAGGGAGAAGCCACCCAGTTCAAATAGAAAAGTTCTGAAATGAACAAACTTAGGCTCAAGGCGTAAAGTTTCATTAGAATCTAACAGCTATCTAAGCAAAGCGTCCCCCCCATCGAATGCTGAATTCCGCTGAATTCCGCCCCCACTTGAGTTTATCATTAGCATGTCTCGGTGAAGAAAGTGCAAGGCAACTCTAAAGTTAACACAACTGTCCACAGCGCCCCTTTGAACATCAGTCTTTGGTTTCGTCCATTTCAACTGTTTGCATCAGGATCAAATGATGAACAATCCAATTAAAAACCTGAAATCAAAATAACTTTCGGCAGTATAATGTAAAAACTTCCTGGACTGCCAACAAGACCACAATGACAGCGGTGGGTGGGTGGGTTTTTTGATTCTCCTTAAAAAATGGCGACTTCCTTTTGCAGGATTTGGAAAAACGGAAAAGGAAGGTTTCCCTGAGCCTGCGCAAGACGTTAAATCACCTTCCAGTTCTACAAGACGCCTGACTACTGAACAACATACAAGGTGCAAGCGCTCAGTGACCTGGACCAACTGTCATGGCCGATACGAGATGGAAAATACGATCAGACTTTGTTTAAACCTAATTATAAGCGACTACCACCCTGGAGCTGCAATTGTGACCCATAATGACAGTCCATCCAATTCATTCGCACCAAATAAATGGGATTATCATTTAGTTGATAATCCCTATTATTTAGGATGCTCACTTGTACAACAAATACTCACTTGTACAAAAAACATACAGAGAAATAAAATAAAATTATTTATTCACATTTCCTGATGCAAAATATATAGTTTAATAAAATATTATTTCAATAAAGCTGTCTTGTTGACTTGTTTTTATTTGGCAGTACTTGGACACCGAGTAGATTCAGATCGAAGAGGGGGGGGACGCAGTGACAATGTATGACCCAGCTTGCACGCACGAGGACTGAATTATTAAAATAGTTGCACTCAAAATATTGTGAATTCCAATTTTGTCATTTTGAGTATTCCAAAATGTGCACACTCCAAATGTGTGCTCCAAAATTTTGTAAAATTCCAGAAATTGCGCACCTCCTATAGTACGCTCCAATTTTTTATAAAAACAGTATTCCAAATATTGCGTACATCCTGTTTGTACGCTCCACAATTTTTTTTTTTTAGCATTCTAAATATTGCGCACATCCTATTTGTACGCTCCAAATTTTGTAACACTCCAGAAATTGCGCACCTCCTATAGTACGCTCCAAATTTTTTTAAAATAGAGTATTCCAAATATTGCGTACATCCTGTTTGTACGCTCCACAATTTTTAGCATTCTAAATATTGCGCACATCCTGTTTGTACGCTCCAAATTTTTTAACACTCCAAATACTGCGCACATCCTATTTGTACGCTCCACTGTATTCCAAACATTATGCACAGACTATTCGTATAAAATGTGCACACCAAAATGCACTCCATGACACGCATTCCACAACACCTTCCGCATTGTGCAAAGCGTATCATGTAATCCATCCCATATTATATATCCAAACAGCCCCGGCTGCGCGTTCAAACCTGACCTATGACTTGCAATTTAGAAATATTTTAGTATGACCCAGGTGGAAACATACCCTCAGGGTATGGCTAACCAGTTCCATGAGGGAGAAGCCACCCAGTTCAAATAGAAAAGTTATTTAGAAATATTTTAGTATGACCCAGGTGGAAACATACCCTCAGGGTATGGCTAACCAGTTCCATGAGGGAGAAGCCACCCAGTTCAAATAGAAAAGTTCTGAAATGAACAAACTTAGGCTCAAGGCGTAAAGTTTCATTAGAATCTAACAGCTATCTAAGCAAAGCGTCCCCCCCATCGAATGCTGAATTCCGCCACAGCAAATTTATGATGCCCAACATAAATTTGTCCCCCCTGCACTGTCGGTGTAGAGCTGTAAATCCTCATTTGACACCCAGAACCGATCATGAAAGACGGAAATACCATTAAAATTTTTAAAAAACTGTATCCAAAGTTCTAGGTCCTTCTTCATATCTGCTGTGATACGAAGGTGATGGTGTTGCTTTGTCAAACCGCATGTAGCATTTATAAGGCGTCTACAAAATGGCCTCCCTGGCACCACTGCCCTACATGCGAAATTAAGGGAACCAATCAATGACTGTAATTGTTTCAGCTTGCACTTTTTACGCGGCAAAATCTCCTCAATCTTTGAAATGATTTCATGAATTTTGGTCACCGGAATCCGAATGACCATTTCTTCAGTATCAATTTCAAGGCCAAGAAAACAGATCTTGGTTTTAGGACCTTCTGTTTTCTCAGAAGCTAATGGCACTCCCAACAAAGTCATCTTATCTGTAAAAACAGACATGATATGTGAACAATGATTAGTTCCCTTTCTTCCGCCAAACAAGAAGTCATCAAGATAATGCAAGAGTCGTCCTACAGAAGCTTGCCTAGCTACACAGAATTCTAAAAAAGTAGAGAAAGTCTCAAAGGTCTGGCATGCTATGCTGCACCCAAATGGCATTGCCTTATCAAAATAAAACTTCCCATCAAACTTGAAT
The DNA here is from genome assembly GCA_963580285.1 of Lucinisca nassula. Lineage (NCBI taxonomy): Eukaryota > Metazoa > Mollusca > Bivalvia > Lucinida > Lucinidae > Lucinisca > Lucinisca nassula. The sequence goes on along the minus strand of OY757024.1, from coordinate 101,506,900 downwards.
CCAAGCTGATCAAAGTCTAAAGGAGAGACAGGTAGTAGCCTAAATGCTGATTTTATATCAGATTTTCCCAAAAGACAACCACGGCCTAAATCTTGTACCATGTGTACAGCCTCGTCGAAACTTGTATACTGCACAGAGCACAGCTCAGGATCTATATAATCATTAACTGAGTCTCCGCTTGGGTATGACAGGTGATGTATAAGGCGAAATTGACCTGGGTCGTGTTTCGGTACAAGGCCTAATGGCGATACACGCAGAGTTTGTAGCGGACGATAGTCAAAAGGTCCAGCCACTCTACCTGCTTCAACTTCAGTTTCAATTTTTTGCCTTACAACATCTGGCTTAATGTCGGCAGACTTCAAATTTTTTGAATCAGAAGGTTTGTGGCTGCCCGAGTAGTGGAGGGGGAAACCAGAAGAAAAACCGTTAAAAATCTCAGCAGCCTTAGCATAATCATAACCCACAAGCTCCTTTTGCAAGTTGTCAAGCCTGATAGGAGTTTTAGCTAGATCAAGGGAAGCAGCTGATATATGAGGCAAGAGAACACAATTTGAGACAGCAAAATCCCTATCGTCGAACAGCTCGTCCACCTCGAAAGGCACTGAATTGTCCCCTACCTGAGCGAAATGTCAAACCGCCCCTGGTAGCTGGTGGAACACTCCTAGTAGCCGGTGGAAGAAGCTTAAAGCAAGTTTGTCTACCATGATTTGTACCACCACAATGAGAGCAAGCATGAAGAAATTTGCACCCTTTAAAATTGCATTTTCCATGGTTGAAATCCAAACATTTAAGCCTATTGAAAGATGACTGCTCAAAGGGAACCGTCGAGTTTGCCGATAGAGTCATTACCCGGAGCCACAAGTCTGTATTGAGTCGCCCCCAAGGTTGTAAATTAATGGCCTGTCTGAGACGAAACTGCTCGTCATAATTTCGCCAGGCAAAGTATGCTGAGGACCGAGATGCAGCCTCTCGAATTATACTCATATACTGGAGCAACTCTTGTGTTTTTTCAGGATGTTTCTTCAAATAAATTGAAGAAAAAATCAAAAAGGCATCCGTCCATTTTTCGATTGTGGGTACTGGGTCCTTAAAAACTTGCGGTTTAGATTCCAGAAGACCCTGCTTGTTAAGACGTAGTGCCCCCCCTGCACACAGTTCTTGCAACTCAACAGCCCCCTTTAGCAGCAAATTGATATTTATGTATTGGTTTGACCAGATTTTTTGTGCGATTGCCAGGGGAACATGGGCAGAGAGATCATCACTCCCTAGCCGCAAAGGCTCGTCTCCGAAAGAGAAATTACTCCCATCCGAAACCGCCCAAACGAAACCATCATTCTGTGCCGACGGGCTTACATAGCCAGTCTGAGTGCCTGCATTTTGACCCGTTATTTGCGGATTTGTGTTGGATGAAGGAATGGAACTGCTCTGATCAGTCACGTTTTGACCTTGCATTGTGCCCGAGTCACGCAGGATTGTTTCAAAGTCTATAATGTGCCTGAACATATTTGAGGGTCCTTGTGTTTGTGCTTGATCCCTACCTTGTGGTGTGCCTACCACAGATGAGACTGGGTTTAGACCACCAATCTGCGCCACTTCATCCTGTTGTTGACGCGAACGTTTGTGTCCGCCGGCTCCACGGCTTCCCCTAGTCCTTTTCCGGCCGCCCGGCATCTCTACTTATCCCTCGCACAAGTGTAACCAGCTTTTTTGATTCTCCTTAAAAAATGGCGACTTCCTTTTGCAGGATTTGGAAAAACGGAAAAGGAAGGTTTCCCTGAGCCTGCGCAAGACGTTAAATCACCTTCCAGTTCTACAAGACGCCTGACTACTGAACAACATACAAGGTGCAAGCGCTCAGTGACCTGGACCAACTGTCATGGCCGATACGAGATGGAAAATACGATCAGACTTTGTTTAAACCTAATTATAAGCGACTACCACCCTGGAGCTGCAATTGTGACCCATAATGACAGTCCATCCAATTCATTCGCACCAAATAAATGGGATTATCATTTAGTTGATAATCCCTATTAATTTATACAAATAAGCACAACTAGGTACACAGTCAAGGATATGTACAGCCATATGCTACTTATGCGGACTTTGGACGTGTTTGATTGAACCAGCCATGTCCAAAGTCTTCATATGTAGCATTGATAATAAAATGTAAATAGTTTCTTAACATACCTAAAGCAACTATGTATCCGTCTTTGTAAAAAAAAAAAAAGTAATAACTGACATGTTTTATTTGTTTTGGAGCTTAACGGCCCAGTCAACACTATCTTAGATCATTTTTGAGCCGGTCAGTTTACCTATCCACACTTTTCCTGGGCAGGCTTATACTTAAGTGGTAACCAGTACAGTGCACATTCTTTCGCCAGAAACTGACAACCGCTTTCTTGAATCAGCCGAAGGGAGAGAATGACCGTAGAAATGATTTCATGATCAATCTCCACAAAAGAATGATGCGGACCCCGGCAGGTATCGAACCCGCGTCCTCCCGATCACCAGTCAGAAGCGCATCCGACTGAGCTACCGAGGCCGGCAATAACTGATATGTAAGTGTAATCTTTCAGCTTGTTTTCAGTTGATTGTTTGTCAGCTGACCCAAAGTTACTGTGCACAGTAGCGTTTTCATTTTTGATGACCACATTACTATCATTGTTTCATAGGAAATCCTGAAAACAGTTATTTATAGAAACAGATGTGCTTTTCTTATAACTGTGAGGTCAGTGTTGCGTAATAGGGTTATCTATAGAATCTTGACTAGAATTATGTTTTGGGTTTGGCAAACAGTGTAGACCCAGATCAGATGCCACAGAACGTAGTGTCTGATCAGGTTGCATACTGTTTGCTTACAATACTGGAATTGAAGGGTTAAATTAAACATTCTAAGTCCCCGTTCTGAACCATTTTTCCAGCCTGCACTGAGAGGCTGGACCCACTAGTGCCGTCAGTGCTTTGATTTCAGCTGTTAAATAGTGTCAAATATACGTCTTCAAAAATATTATATACCACTAGGGCTGGCTAATCTGAGCTGAAAAGATAATGGATTATCAGTCCTGTCATTGCGATTGATAATCGATTAGTAATCGCTACGATTTTTGTCATTATTTTACCTGTCTGGCTTTCTGTCTGAGCATGACTCTTACCATATGTTGCACTTTACCATATGTATATTTGAACAGACAGGCCTGAGCAAACAGTATAGACCCAGATGAGACGCCGCATAATGCAGGGTCTCATCAGGGTCTGCACTGTTTGCCACTCATCCAGCTATTTTAGGCATAACTTTGGGTAGTAAATTGTACCTATCAAGTAATCGATTAAAAGCAAATCGGAAATGGTAATCATTGTTGTGGAATTTATCGATCGATTAATCGATTATACGATTAATCGTGGCAGCCTTATATACCACATGCATTTATTACAGTGAATACAGTAAAGAAAAGCAAGTCAAAAACTCTTATTAGGGCCCCGCACTGAAAGTGTGGGTGCCCTATAGTAATCACTCTGTCCGTCCGTCTGTCTGTCTGTCTGTCCGTCCACAAATTTTCAACATTTTCCTACTCCTCTGATAGTGCTGCCGGGGCCCTAGTCAGTTTCACTGACAGCTCTAGTTAACCCTTGTCCTGCTGAATATTCATATATGCCACACCCACTACCGATTATCAACCAATCAGATTACTTAATGCAAATTATTGCAACAAATTCACAACCTGAATGACAAACAATGTAGATCCTGATCAGATGGCTTCTTCAGAAGCCATCTGATCTGGATCAACATTGTTTCAAAGAAAAGGCATATCCGGGTTCAGCAGGACAAGGGTTAAAGTGAATACAGTAAAGAAAAGCCAAGTCAAAAACTCTTATTTTTACATGGCAGCCCAAAGATATACAGCCCGACATGGAAGATCTCTCAGTTTCCCGAGAAGCCATGGAAGTTTTGACAGTGTGTATGTTGTTGTGTCCCTCTGCGACAGATGTATTACACAAAGACAAGGCTTGGCAGTCCTTTATCATTGACAGTCTGCTTAGCTGTAAACACAAGTAAGTTAGCCTTAAATCTACTGTGAAACTTTAATGGCTCAAGCGCCGATGGCTTGTTTGCCATGGCTAATTGGAACTCACTTTTTAGTCCCTATAGAATTCTTCCCTTAGCTCCTGATAAGAAATATTTATTTAGGGAGGCATTTTCTTTTGCTATCCAGCACATGTAAGTTTTGTGTGCTCTGACATTAGAATTGCCTCATTGAGGCGAGCCTAATCCCAAAAATTTGTTGTTTGTACTCATTAGAATTGCCTCATTGAGGCATTTCTAATGAGTACACACAACATATGTTTTGTGTGTTATAGTTACCCTATTTATGTTGCGTGTACTCATTAGTATCGCCTCATTGAGGCGATTCTAATGAGTACACACAGCATACATTTATTTTGTAGGAATTTGAAAACTATACCTCCTGACATGATGTTATCATTAACCCTCAGTTGCTCAAACTACCATTGTCTCAAGCAATTTTTGATGGTTCCCAGGGTGATTGGGTACGGGCCTCCGTGGCCTAGTGGTTAAGAGCCCTGACTCTTAATCATTAGGTCTCTCACCGCTGTGGTTCGAGCCTGGCTCGGGTCACATGTGAGACGCCAAGTTCTGCAACGGAAGGGTAGGTGGTTTTTCTCCGGGTACTCCGGTTTTCGCCCACCTCTGATTAACGATCGGCTCAATATGAGTGAAATAATCTTGAAAGGGCCGTAAAACCAAAACCAAAAAAAAAAAACAAGGTGATTGAGCCATTAGAGTTCAACTGTAGTTGGTGGTTTTATCTTTGGATTTGGACATGCAGTAAATCAATTTAATTTTTGAGAGAAGAGACAATTTCACAATTTTTACAAGGACAAAAATATGAAAAAGTTACCACAAAATAGTGAGTCTCTAGTTACAATAACTCTACAAACATGGATGTTCATGAAAGTTCATTGTAGTGAAAAAGTTCATGATTTTAAGGATGCAAAATGCAAAAATCATTTGTTGCAATTTTGTTTTGCAGTATACAGTGTAACCTACATTAAACAGCCATCCTGGAAAAACTCCAAAACTGGCTGTTTAAGGGAGGTGGCTGTTCAACAGAGGAAAATGTCTGAGATGATGTATGGCTTGTTATGGACAGACGAAAAATGGTTATAAATGAGGACAGCTCAACATGGATGTGCTGAAAGAAACATTAATGATGGAGAGGTGTCATCTGACACCTCTCCATCATTTATGTTTCTTTTCTCTTACTTATATTGTATTTATGCATATATCACAATGGTAGTTTTGAGAAAAATAAACTTTGAAATAAATAAATACACCAGAAGAGAAATTCCTATTTTTACACCCGATTTTTTGCTATTGATTTAACTTTGGCTGTTTAATTGAGGGAATTTAGATTTGGTAAAGTGGCTGCTGGCTGGAGGAGAGAGGTGGCTGCTGAGCAGAGGTTAAATATATAGTAAAATGCTATGGGAGGAATTATTGTGGCTGCTGAAGAGGTGGCTGCTAAACAGAGGTGACCATTAGTGGAGGTTTTGCTGTACATTGTTTTAAAGTGATACTTAACCATTTACTCTTCTGTCTACAGTTACATATCAGGTGGAGCACAATGGAGTAGAGATATTCAAAATGAACCTTGTTATGCCCTAATAACTCTTGTTCTTGCACACCAGACAAGGAAATCCGTGATTTTACCCTGGGATAGAAATTTATGTTCTGACCCTGGTGTTCCGACCCAGGCAACTAACATAAATGCGCTTCAATTCTATTCAACTGCCGGAACTACTTCCGCAATATTTTTATACCCCACCACACGATAGTGGCGGGGTATTATGATATACCCTCCGGTGTCCGTCCGTCCGTCCGTCCGTCCGTCCGTCCGTCCGTCCGTCCGCACCATTTCCGATTGATAACTTGAGTAATTTTTAACGAATTTTTTTCAAATTTTGCATACATGTATATATCGGGAATGAGTGGTATGGGATTGTTAATGGGCAAAATCCGTTAACATTTGACAGAGTTATGGCCCTTTTTAGTTCAAAATAAGGGGTTTTGGGGCATTTCCGATCAATAACTTGAATATTTTTTCACAGATTTTCTTCAAATTTTGTATACACATTGGCATTGGGTATGAGTGGTTTGGGATTGTAAATGGGCAAAATACATTAACATTTAACGGAATTATGGTCGTTAAAAATTCCGATTAAATGGTTTTTTGGGACTTATTCCTTTACTATATGGAATATTTGGATGAAACTGCACTGATGTATAAACGACCATAATAAGCAGGTTTTGTGTTGTGAATACACAAAATGCGTTAACATTTAACGAAAAATTGGTTGTTAACAATTCCCATTAAATAGTTTCTGCGCATTTATTCCTTTAATTTATGAAATATATTGTTATCACTGCCAGTGTAGTGGTTAGAGTGCTGGACTACAAATCCTATTGTTGACTATGAATCTGAGGGGCGTGAGTTCAAATCTCCGGCGAGGAATGGATTTTTTTTTTTTTTTTTCGTTTTTTCTTCTTTTTTTTTTTGTGTGTTCTTTTTTCTTTTTTCTTTTCTTTCTTTTTCATTTTGGCAATGAATTTATTTATTTTTTTTAATTTTCCTCATTTTTGGTTTTTCATTCCTTTTTTTTTTTCCTTTTTTTTTTTTCACCCTTTTCTTCTTTTTGTTATACCCCATCACACGATAGTGCTGGGATATTACAATATACCCTCCGGTGTCTGTCCGTCCGTCCGTCCCCACCATTTCCGACCAATAACTGGATTAATTTGTGCTATGAATCTGAGGGGCGTGAGTTCAAACCCCCGTGGAGGAATGGAATTTTCTTTTTTTTTTTCCTTTTTTTCTCGTTTTTTCTTTTCTTTTTTTTTCCGTTTATTTTTCTTTTCTTTCTTTTTGCAATGAATTTTTTTTTTTTTTTTTTCGTTTTTTTTTTCTCATTTTTGGTTTTTCATTCCTTTTTTTTACCTTTTTTTTTTTTCCTTTTCTTCTTTTTGTTATACCCCATTACACGATAGTGCTGGGATATTATAATATACCCTCCAGTGTCTGTCCGTCCGTCTGTCCGTCCGTCCATCCCCACCATTTCCGACCGATAACTTGATTAATTTTTCACATTTTTTTTTTCAAATTGTGCCTACATGTTTATATCGGGAATGACTTTTTTTTTCTTTTCTTCTTTTTGTTATACCCCATCACACGATAGTGCTGGGGTATTATAATATACCCTCCGGTGTCTGTCCGTTCGTCCGTCCATCCACACCATTTCCGACCGATAACTTGATTAATTTCTCACAATTTTTTTTTGGAGTTTGCGATCAATAACTTAAGAATCTTTTCATGGATTTTCTTCAAATTTTAAAACACTAAAGGACACATATTATTGCCAAGGACAGTCACTCTGCTTTTCTGGTTATTGTATTATCTGCCCTTTTGATATACATGTATGTAGTTCCTTTACTATATTGAATGCCTTAGTGAAGTTTTACAGATAACTATAACACTTAAAAGTACCACTATTATGGGCAAGGCTATAACCATATTATCTTGCAGTGGTGGGGTATCATGCAGTGTTAGCGTGCTTTTATTATTTTGTAAACAATATACATGTGCGAGCTGTCAAAACTAACCAGAGGTGTTGTGCAAGAAAAAGAATCCAATATGGGGTTCTGTTGTAGATGGGCATTTCCAACCCTCGGGATGACCATGCTGAGCGGAACCTCGGCATAGCCTCGGTTCCGCTCAGCACGGTCATCCCTCGGGTTGGAAACGCTCATCTACAACAGAACCCCATATCAGATTCTTATATTCTGTCTGAATAAAGTTGATTTTTACCCTTATCTTGCTGAATATTCATTTAAGCCACACCCGTTTCTGTCTATCAACCAGTCAAATTACTTTATGTAATTTATTGCTACAAAGTCATAAACTGAATGCCAAACAGTGTAGATCCTGATCAGATGGCTTCTTCAGAAGCCATCTGATCTGCATCTACATTGTTTGCAAAGAAAGGGGTTGTCGTGAACAGCAAGATAAGGGTTAAATAGTTACAGATTATAGAGCTTGATGAATCCTTTACAACGAAATATAATGATATCATAGTTTAAGAGAACATCAGTAGATGTTATACCTTAAAAAGGTAGTGTCCATAGCTCTGTAACCCTTACCATGTTTAAAGATGAACATTTAACAAATTGTGAAAGCAGTTTAAATTCTTTTTAGACTTGCGCCAAATTGCCCCCGCCCATCGGGGCTTGAAGAAATAAATGGGCTGCATGATGCTTCCACGCAGAGCTGAAACCACGAGTATTGGTAAACCGCTTAGAGGATCTTAGCCTGCCCAGGCAGTGCGGTGCGAGTCTGCACGTCCATGCTTATAAACCCTATTGGTTTCATTGGCGACAGGGCTTGAGATGTCATTTCATGTCAGTGTCGGGTAAAAGTCCCACAAAATTGGAAGCAACGTCTCCAAAATGACCTTTACCGTGTTCAACACTGTTGACGAGGACGTTAAACTTTAAATCAAACAAACAAATCTTTCGCCAAAAATACCAAACTTAGAATATATAAAAGAATTAAGTGGTTAAAAAAAATCTTTCCTTTTGGCCACAAGTGAAATGGAATATTTCTGCTCATTTGTGCTACAGCCAATATGCAACTGTAGATCCAGATATGTGATTATGAACCCTCTTCTCTGGATCTGTTGTGTTTGTCATCGACTAACTACAGATTGACTTGACAGGGAAAAATAATAGAAAAAATTATGTCACCTGTATGCTGCACTCCACTTCAAATTTCTAACTACTAACATGGTATTTTTCAGACCAGTGCGGCAGGTATCTTCGGAGCAGTTTTTCCTGATGGCCACAAAGTGTACGAGTAGTAACAGACCCGTCGTTTTCTTCATCACTCTTCTCTTTACTGTTCTAACGGTAAGTCAGTTTCTGTTCTTGAAGAAGCCACTGTGGTGTAGTGGTTAAACTACATGTACTCCCCTCATTAACCATAAGGGAAGTATTTGTTGATAATATGGGTTTTAGTTGTGTCACCCTCAGACTCTATGGCTTTGTAGTCAACCCTTATCCTGCTGAATAAACTGTTTTAGCCACACCCATTTCTGACTATCTACCAATCAAATTACTTATATAACTTGATAGAATGTTTACAATTCACAAACTGCATGACAATTATTGTTGATCATGAGCAATCTAAACTGGATCTTCACTGTTTGCAAAGATGGTAATGTTCAGCAGGATAAGGGTTAAGACTTCTGTCTCTAAAACGTTAGGTCTGTCTGCGCTGTACATAAGTGCCTTGCTTAGTTGCATGTGATAAAAAGCAGTGAAATTGGTTTTTACTCTGAGTACTTCAGCTTACCTCTGATTCAAAATATATATCTTGTAAAGACGGTAAAATCCAAATTAAAAAAAAAAAGCCCACATCAACAGTAAAGAAAAAAACTACATGCACCTTGGGACTCGAGTCCTAATACTAATACTGAGTTTGAGCCTCCCTGAGTTCAGATGGTTTTGCCTGGGTACTCCAGTTTTACCCAGCTGATTAACAATCAGCTGGGATATAAGTGAAATATTGAAAGGATTGTCATAAAGTTGAAAAGAAAAAAAAATTGTACAATTGCATGTGTTTCTCAATAACTGGAATAGATAATATGCAATATCTCTTAATGTATATTTTTATTTCCATTTTTCAGACCTTAGCAAAAGAAAATGCCAAGCAAGCACATGAGTACTTCAGTTTACTGTGTCGGTAAGTGGTGACATCTGCCTTTTCCTTTGATAAAGAGTTTTAAATTTTGTTCTTTTTCTTGATTAAACAATCTATCGAGATGCATGAAAAAGTGATGGACTACTCAGATAATTGGTTTACTCCCCATTAATTTAGAGAAATTTAGTGTTAGTTTAGTTATCAGTAACTGGCAAAAGTATGTACACTGCGTACTGGTTAACTGCTGACGGAAGGTCTTAAATCTTCCCAGGAATAATGTAAATAAGTTAAATGACTGGCTCGACAAAACCTTAAACATGTGGACTTGGCTGTAAAACTATAAAATATAGGGATCAACCATGGTTTTTCATGCATTAACATTTGCCAGATCCCGAGGAAGCTGTTTGAACATGAGGCCGCTAGGCCGAATGTTCAAATATCTTCTGAGATATCAGGCAAATGTTAATGCAATGAAATAACCATGGATAATCATTGTTCTTGCATAACTTATGGTTCCGAGAGCAAATTTTGATGAAAACGCCCAAAAGCTCTGTATAAACTCCATATAAACTCTTCAACTGCGACCTGCAAACCAACGTGGCAGCTAGTTCAGAATGTTGTTTACAATGACATTGTTACGCAGCAACCTTCTGACATGATCCATCATTGAACTCTAAAACGCTATGTTCAGGGCGATAACGTTACGTCGCTCAACGTAACATATACAAAGCAAGGTCCAAAATCCATGTTCAAACAGCCTGTGAATTTCATGATTTGAACATGGGTTTGTTTTGTTGTTTGAGCATGGTTTTTGGTCCATTTGACAATGGCTTCAAACAGCCATGCATATAGGTATTTATGCAAGAACAAATGTTCTTCATGCAAGGGATCGCTATGAGTTTCTTTTGTGCCTCTTTCAGGTTGCTGAATTATGCATTTAGTACAGAAGTGAATTACCCCAATGCTGAAGTGCTTTTGAATAATGAAATACAGTGGTTAAAAAGAGGAAGGGTAAGACGAATTACACATTTCCACCTAATTATGACCATGTAAAGTGTAAATGCATCTTCGGCAGACCTCTTGATGCTGGACTGTGACCCTCAGGCCGGATTTTTTTATCCCCCCCTCACACCAATGTAAGATTCTTTTTCTTGCATTCCTTTCATTTCTGAGCATGGATTTTGAATAATGCAGGAACTTGGATTATTATATTCAACTAGGCTCAAATGTTATAGGCTTAATAGGATAGTAGCCGTGTCATAGTCAGTTTACATAAATGCCCTATCTAATTTGGAGAACTAGAAATGGGCAAACGCTCCCAAGGCGGTCAGAAGAAGCGCTACAAGGACACCTTCAAGGACACCCACAGGGACTTCAACATTCCAACAGAGTCGTGGGAACAAATTGCACAGGACAGAGCAAAGTGGCAAGGTCTCATCAATCAAAAGGGTGCCAATGAAATGAGGCAAAAAGAATAAGTAAAGCTGAGTAGAAACGTGCACGGTCCAAATCCAGAGCTATGGCATTACCAACAGAGCTGTCACTCACTAGCCTCTGTTGCTCTGTTTACAACAGACAGTTCAGAGCTAGAATCGGTCTCATCAGCCATCTTAGAACACACAACTAGTAACATTGCTCAAATATGATTAAGATTGGTCATTGTCAGTATTGAGAGACAAACTATTATTATACCCCCACAAATGAAATTTGGGGGGGGGGGGGGGGGGGGGGGGGTATATAGGAGTGAGCTTGTCGGTCGGTCTGTCGGTCTGTTGACTTGGTTTACAGACGATAACTCAAAAAGCGCTTCACCGATTTTTATACCCCCGCAAACGAAGTTTGAAGGGGGTATATAGGAGTCACCTAGTCGTCTGTCGTCGTCGGTCCGTTACAAAAAACTTTAACATTGCTCATAACTTCCTTATTCTTTGACCGATTTCTTTAATATTCACACACCACACACCTTGCCACTAGTACTTAAGATTAATATACACAAACCTGACCTTGACCTTTACGTTGACCTTCCTCAAGGTCAAATACTTGGAAGTCGTCTGTCATCGTCGTCGGTCCGTTACAAAAAACTTTAACATTGCTCATAACTTCCTTATTCTTTGACCGATTTCTTTAATATTCACACACAACACACCTTGCCACTAGTACTTAAGATTGATATACACAAACCTGACCTTGACCTTTACGTTGACCTTCCTCAAGGTCAAATACTTGTAAAAATTTGTCGTCGTCGTCGGTCCGTTACAAAAAACTTTAACATTGCTCATAACTTCCTTATTCTTTGACCGATTTCTTTAATATTCACACACCACACACCTTGCCACTAGTACTTAAGATTGATATACACAAACCTGACCTTGACCTTTACGTTGACCTTCCTCAAGGTCAAATACTTGTAAAAATTTGTCTGACAACGCATGCGGGGGTATAATTGGCGCCCGTTAGGCGGCAGCTCTAGTTATAATTTTTGGTACACTGATGTAACATCATAAAATACAGGTCAAGTTCGATTTCCACTACAATTCGTCAATTTTCGACATAGTTATGGCCCCTTTCAAGTGAAAAAATTGCAAAATGGCGCTGTTGTACTATCAAGACAATTTTTGTGGGGGTATGCATCACCTTTAGTGATAGCTCTAGTTTATCCTATGTTTAATGAAAAGCCTGGGGCACTTAGAGGTTAGCTTTTGGAGATTCAGATTGGCAAGCAAGACTTAGATCAGACTGTGTAGATGGACAGGCTTATCTGAAACTTTCCTGGCCACCCATTATAAAACATTTGCATCTCTATCGTTTGCAGGAACAAGTTATAAAGTCATCAGATAACCACCTAGAGGAGACGCTACTAGAAGGACATCTAGGAATTACCAGGGAACTGCTAGCATTCCAGTCAGCAGACAAAAAATATCATATAGGCTCAGAGAAAGGAGGGGCAAATCTCATAAAGGTAAAATGATGTCTGAAAATACTATTTTACCTCGTTGTTGAGTTCCACATGCATAATTCCAAATAAGGAACATTGGGGTTAATGAACCCATGACATGCCAATAACGACAATTGTCGTCTACTTTGCCGCATACTTGTTACTTTACAGGTCATTTTTGCAAACAGTGTGGACCAGGATCAGACTGCTCCTACAGGAGCAGTCTGATATGGGTCCAAACTATTTGCATGTGTGCAAAAACATTTTTAAAAAGTTTGCCAAAAAATGCAGCAGACAACATTTTCGGCTGTAGTTTTTCTCGGTATCTTAAGGGTTAAAGGATTCATGTAAGAAACATATGTTGTGGGTACTTGTTAGAATCGCCTCATTGCAGCAATTCTTACAAGTACCCACAACATTCATGTTTATGAATTAGAAAAATTATCCCAAAATTTCATTCACTACCCTTTTCTGGAACTTTGTACATGTAACACATTTATGAGTGAAATGCGATATTCAGTTTTGTTTGTTTGATTCGTTAGTTTTTCTCGGCGTCTTAAGGGTTTAGGGATCTTGTTAGAAACAGTAGAACTTCAATGGCTCGAACACCTTTGGGACCTCGAAAATCTGTTCGAGACAGGGGTAGTTCGAGCCACTGAGGTTACTGTCAGGAGCCATAACGAGATATTTTTAGACATCTTTTCAGTGTTCTATAATAAAAATGTATGTTCTATTATAAAAATGTATGCTGTGTGTACTCATTAGAATCGCCTCGACGAGGCGATTCTAATGAGCACACACAGCATGCATTTGCAAGATAAAAGTCGAAAATGTCCTTAATTATCCCACACTACTTATAATGTTGAGGAATTCCCTAGGGACTCAAAAATAGGTTTGACTCATCCATGGTAAACGAGCCAACAGTGTTCGAGCCATCGAAGTTCTACTGTATGTTGTAGGTACTTGTTAGAATAGCCTCGTTGCGGCAGTTCTTACAAGAAAAATTATCCCAAAATTATGTTCACTACCCTTTTCCAGAACTATGTACATGTCACACATTTATGAGTGAAATGCGGTATTCCGTAAGATAACAGCAAAGTTTGGCGAGCAGTTCAGTGTTTCATTGGTTTGTTTGTTTGATTTGAGGTTTAACGTCCCTGTCAACACTGTATAGGTCATTTTGGAGACATTACTTCCAATTTTGTGGGACTTTTACCGGGCAGTGAGATGAAATGACATCTCAAGCCCTGTTGCCCAATGAAACCAATAGGGTTTATAAGCATTTATGGCCCGACTCGCACTGCTTTACCTGGGCAGGCTTAGATCCTCCAAGTGGTTTACCAGTGTGCGGTCGGTTTCAGCTCTGCGTGGAAGCATCTTGCAGCCCTTTTATTTCCCTCAAGCCCCAATGGGCGGGGGCCGTCAGTGTTTCATTGGCTGATTCTTTTGGGTTTCTCTTTCTTGTACAAGTACCATTGATTCTAAGTATTGGGACAGACAGGCCTAAGCAAACAGTGCAAACCCAGATCAGACTGCTCCTGAAGGAGCAGTCTGATCAGGTTCTACTCTGTTTGGTATTCCCTCTGCACCTTTTGGACTCCATGCTGGATAGTGAAACAGGTTTGTTAAAATTTTAGGAGAATTATAGCAAGTCCTCAAGGTGTCAGAATTTTTTGAATTTTTACAGTAGTATGATTTTTAAATGAAACATATGAATTAGTGCATTGTTAGCTCCTGAGCCGAGCCAAAGGCTCATGTGAGGTATTAATATATTCGTCCTGAAGGAGCAGTCTGATCAGGGTCTACTCTGTTTGCCATTCCATCTGCACTTTTTGGACTCCTTGCTGGATTGTGAAACAAATTTGTTAAAATTTTAGGAGAATTGCAGTAAGTCCTCAGGGTGTCCGAATTTTTTGGATTGTTACAGCAGTATGATTTTTACATGAAACTGTTTGCCATTCCGTCTGCACATTTTGGACTCCTTGCTGGATAGTGAAACAAGTTTGTTAAAATTTTAGGAGAATTGCAGTAAGTCCTCAAGGTGTCCCAATTTTTAGAGTTTTTATGGTATTGAACCCATTTTAGTAATTTGAAAACAAAGTAGTGCTCATGTGCACACTAGGGGCGTAATGAACAGATTTGCTTGTGAAGAGTCACAATAAAAAACAAGATGCCTATGTTTCTATTTGTAAAACTTAACCCTTCTCTTGCTGAATTTTCATTTAAGCCACACCCATTTCTCTCTACCATCCAATCAAAATACTTGATTTAATAAATTGCTACAAATTCATAAACTGAATGCCAAACAATGTAGATTCTGATCAGATGGCTTCTTCAGAAGCCATCTGATCTGGATCTACACTGTTTGCAAAGATAGGGGTTGTCGTGAACAGCAAGATAAGGGTCAATAGCTTTATTGTAAATGTATCTAGCTAGAATAAGACTCACCGGCCTCGGTAGCTCAGTCGGATGCCCGTCTGACTGGTTTTCAGGAGGATGCGGGTTTGATATCTGCCGGGGTCAGCAACATTCTTTCATGGCGATTGATCATGAAATGTTTTCTACGGTCATTCTCTGCCGCTGATTCAGGAAGGGCAGTTGTCAGTTTCGGGCGAAAGAATGTGCACTGTACTGGTTAACCGCTTACGTATATGCATGCCAAGTGTGAATAGGTAAACTGACCGGCTCAAAAATGACCTAAAATAGTGTTGACTCGGCCGTTAAACTACAATACAAAACAATAGGACTCAGTGAAAGAAAATCCGACAGGAAAAGATACTCATTATAAAAGTTTAATGTCATTTTAATAATGAAATGCATAACAGTGTATCAGTTCAAAAGGTATCAGTTCATGAAACCCTTAACACCACAACCTCATTATAACATTGTTCGTTATACCACGGTTTGGATATAGCACAGTTTTAAGATGGATCCCAAAAATGTATAGTTTATACAGAAAGATGTCCATAAATGTCATTTTTCTATATAATGTATTTTTATGCATTTTAAATGCATTTTTATTTGGATATAACACAGTTGTTTAACTAGCACTGTTTCTGCTTTGGATCCCATTAATAGTGTTATAAAGAGGTTGGGATGTACTTTCTTTTCTCTTTGTTAGGAAATAGTGGAGGACTTCGTATTTCCAGCATCCAAAATAGTGCTACAAAGTCGTAAGTTGAATGGTGACTTCCCGGCAGAACAAGCCATGCCAGTGTGTTCCAGCCCGGGGTCAGTGAATGCTGCCTATGATCTTCTGGTAGCACTGTGTACAGCCTGTGTCCCTAATCTCAAGAGTTTGGCTGCTATGTTGATAGATATGTATTATAATGGTAAGAAATCCTTTCTTTTCTTAGCTAGTAAAGGGAAGTAACTTTCATATTTTCCTGGTTGCTTCTCAACAACTTGCCCAGTCTTAAACCAATACCGTAATGATCCTATGTAGAGGGACAGATCCAAAGTAGAAGGACAGACAGGCTTAAGAAAACAGTGCAGACCCTGATCAGACTGCTCCTGAAGGAGCAGTCTGATCAGGGTCTGTACTTTTTGCCATTCCATCTGCACCTTTTGGACTCCTTGCTGGATAGTGAAACAAATTTGTTAATATTTTGGGATGTTAACTGTTCTAGCAAATACAATACCTAATACAGTGGTATTTGTGAGCAGCTTTTGCATTTGTAAAAGGTACGCACATTGTTACTTGCCCCCGCCCATCGGGGCTTGAAGAAATAGATGGGCTGCATGATGCTTCCACGCAGAGCTGAAACCAACCCGCACACAAGTACTGGTAAACCGCTTAGAGGATCTGAGCCTGCCCAGGCAAAGCGGTGTAACTCGGCCCGTCCATGCTTATAAACCCTATTGGTTTCATTGGGCGGCAGGGCTTGAGATGTCATTTCATCTCATTGTTGGGTAAAAGTCCCTCAACATTGGAAGCAGCATCTCCAAAATGACCTTTACAGTGTTGACAGGGATGTTAAACCTCAAATCCAACAAAGAAACAAACGCGCATTGTTACAGCAAAAATATTAGAATATTTGCCATATTAATAAGTTCTGAAGTTAGATCCTTATCCAGCTGAATAATTAGTTAACCCTTATCCAGCGGAATAATTAATTTAGCCACACCCATTTCTGACTTTGAACCAATCAGATTACTAGACCAAATTTAATCCTACAAATTCACAAACTGAATGTCAAACAGTGTAGATCCTGATCAGATGGCTTCTTCATCTGATCTGGATCTACACTGTTTGCAAAAGTAGGGGTTGTCTTGAACAGCAGGATAAGGGTTAAATGATCGAAGTTTTCACAATAAATTAGCTTTTTGGACATCATTAAATTAAAAAAACATGCCCCAGATAATGGCATCAAATCAGCTGTGTTTATCTGGTAATATGTGTATGCAGAGAGAGCTTAGATTTTATGAGTACTGAAAAAAAATAGGGAAATGGTTTAAGTCCTTACATTGTTAAGCTTTGATGTCTGAACACATAGCCTAAAATAATTCACTACTTGCAGATGAAGCCCCTTTGACTGAGTGGGAATATCTTCCTCCAGTTGGCTCACGGCCCCAGAAAGGTTTTGTAGGGTTGAAGAATGCTGGTGCAACCTGCTATATGAATTCTGTGCTACAACAGGTAGGATTCTCTTTTTCTTTTAGGGGCGGGGGGACATTCTTTCTTTTTCTGTCACTTCAACATTAAAAAATACTTTTTCTTGTCTTTAATACATAAAACAGTTTAGGCCCTATTTGACTGTGCAACAGCCCATTTAATTGAGTAAACCCCAAAATTGGTGTCTTGCAAACAGTGCAAACCTTTATCAGACACTGCAGATTGAGGCTTTTGATGAGGGCTTTCATTATTGGCAAAACTTTAAGCCATTTTCTAAATTTATAAGTTTTCAGAATCGGAAGTAACTCCAAATTGTTGAAGGGGCCTGGATGTTAAGGGCTCTGTCTGACACTTGCTGAAGTCACGTTCTGCCATTGATGGTCAGGTGGTTTTTCTCTTGGTACTCGTGTTGTTTACCCAACTCTGATTACATTTACCCATAATATGCCAAGTAAGACAATTGTTGTATGCTTTGTTGTCTGCCCGTTACTTTAAAAGTCTTTTTTTGCAAACAGTGTGGACCCATATCAGACTGATCTGGGCCCACACTGTTTGTGTGTATGCAAAAATATTTTCTATAAAGTCTGCAAAAAAATTCAGCAGACAACATATGCAGACAACATTTTCAAATCTAGTTTTTCTCAGCATCTTAAGGGGTTTAAGATCGACTTGATTTAAGTGAAATAATCTTGTAAGGGCTGTAAAATGTAAATAAAAATGGAACTTTATTCTTTATATGTTTCAAAATGCTTGCTGAAAAAAGAACAAAATGGCACTGAAACCATCCATATCTGCTTTATGAACATCTGCATGTTGATTTTTCAGTTGTTCATGATAGAGCCAATCAGAACAGGGATACTGGCCATAGAAGGTGCTGCTGATCACATTGAGGAAGATTATTCTGCCATGGAGAAAGGCGAAGGGGAGGTAATTTAAACTATGCATATGTATAAAATAGCAGCCTGTATTAACACTGAAAGGAGATAGCTCACCTGTGCCCTAAGCACTCATTTACCGTAATCAATTTTATACCTTGCCAGGCGATTCTAACAAATGTCCAAAGCAGTTGTGTGTGGTTTTTTTTTAGCTCACCTGTCGCGTAGAGACAATCACCTGTCCCATAGAGACAAGGTGAGCTTTTGTCGTCGTAAGTGCGTGTGTGCGTAGACAATTTCTTCAAACGACATCTCCTCCTAAACCACTGATTGGATTTTGACCAAACTTCACAGGAATGATCCTTAGGTGGTCCCCTTTCAAAGTTGTTCAAATGGTTCCAGTCTGTTGCACATCTAGGTCACTGGAGCCAAAAATAGATTTTTTTCACCGGAAACTTTAAAATCTTCTTCTCTGAAACCACAAGGCCCAGGTCTTTGATATTTGGTATGAAGCTTCATCTAGTGGACCCCTACCAAGATCATTCAAATTATAGTGCTGGGGCCAAAAATGCCCTCGCCCCGGGTCCCTTTGTTTTTACATAGGATTATATAGGGAAAATCTTTAAAAATCTTCTCTGAAACCACAAGGCCTAGGTCTTTGATATTTGGTATGAAGCTTCATCTAGTGGACCCCTACCAAGATTGTTCACATTATAGTGCTGGGGCCAAAAATGCCCCCGCCCTGGGTCCCTTTGTTTTTACATAGGATTATATAGGGAAAATCTTTAAAAATCTCCTTCTCTGAAACCGCAAGGCCCAGGTCTTTGATATTTGGTATGAAGCTTCATCTAGTGGACCCCTACCAAGATTGTTCAAATTGTAGTGCTGGGGCCAAAAAAGCCCCCGCCACGGGGCCCTTTGGTTTTACATGGGCTTATATAGGGAAAATCTTTAAAAATCTTCTTCTCTGAGACCACATGGCCCAGGTCTTTGCTATTTGGTATGAACCTTCATCTAGTGGACCCCTACCAAGATTGTTCAAATTATAGCCCTGGGGCCAAAAATGCCCCGGCTCCGGGGCCTTTTGGTTTAACATAAACTTATGTAGGGAAAATCTTGAAAAATCTTCTCCTCTGAAACCACAAGGCCTAGGTCTGTGATATTTGGTATGAAGCTTTATCTAGGGGACCTCTACCAAGATTGTTCAAATTATATCCCTGAGACCAAAAATGCCCCCGCCTCGGGGCCCTTTGGTTTTACATTGACTTATATAGGGAAAATCTTTAAAAATCTTCTTCTGTGAAACCACAAGGCGTGAAATTATATCCCCCGCAAACGAAGTTGGTGGGGGGGGGTATTCACGTTGTCCGTCCGAATGTCCGTCCGTCCGTCCGAAAGTCCGTATGCCCATAACACTTTGATTTTTCCTGCATAGCCTACATAATAATTTAAGAAATGTCACCATATTTTGCATAAACATTGACATTGATGAGCTGCTTATGCTACAGAAAAATAAGGTTCTTGGGGCTAGTGTTTTTACAGTTATTCTTCTTTGTTATTTTTAAGTAATTGTTCTGGCCTGTACCCAGATGTGCATGTGTGGTGAACTCAGCTCCTCCCAAAGTTTCTGTCTAAGCAATCTGATTCTTAGCATACACTTTCTAGATATATTGAGTATGTGCATGAAGAAGTTTTATGTTGGAATTTGATATTTTTTGACAAAATAATTGCTTTTTGAACTTAGCCATTTTTGTGCAATTCTTGGTATTGTACCCAGAATATGCATGTACGGTGAACTCAACTCCTCCCACAGTTTCTGTCTAAGCAATCTGATTCTTAGCATACACTTGAAGAGATATTGAGTATGTGCATGAAGAAGTTTTATGTTGGAATTTTATTTTTTGACAAAATAATTGCTTTTTGAACTTAGCCATTTTTTATGCAATTCTTGGTATTGTACCCAGAATATGCATGTACGGTGAACTCAACTCCTCCCACAGTTTTAGTCTAAGGAATTTGATTCTTAGCATACACTTTCTAGTTTCATCTAGTGGACCTCTATCAAGATTGTTCAAATTGTAGCCCTGGGGCCAAAAATGCCCCCACCCCGAGACCCTTTGCTTTTACATAGACTTATATAGAGAAATCTTAAAAAATCTTCTTCTCTGAAACTGCAAGGCCCATGTCTTTGATATTTGGTATGGAGCTTCATCTAGTGAACCTCTACCAAGATTGTTCAAATTATAGCCCTCAGGCCACAAATGCCCCCGCCCCGGGCCCTTTGGTTTTACATAGACTTATATAGAGATAATCTTTGAAAATCTTCTTCTCTGAAACAGCAAGCCCCAGGTCTTTGATATTTGGTGTGAAGCTTCATCTGGTGGACCTCTATTAAGATTGTTAAATTATAGCCCTGAGGCCAAAAATGCCCCCACCCCAGGGTTAATTTGGTTTTACATAGGCTTATGTAAGTAATATCTTTAAAAAAATCTTCTGAAACCGCAAGGCCCAGGTCTTTGATATTTGGTTTGTAGCTTCATCTAGTGGACCTTTGCCAAGATTGTTCAAATTATAGCCTTGGTTATGAAGCTTCACCTTTTTAGACCTCCCACAACATTATGCACATTATAGCCCTTGGGTCAATAATGGCCCTCCCCGGGGCTCACTTGTTACTCTATGGATCAGGTGTTAGATCCAGGGCCATCATGGCCCTCTTGTTTAGCAATTGAGGGTAAAATGCCCTTTATAACCTATTATGCTACTCCTAATGAAGATTCTTTACAGTGGAAAATTCTTTGTAATGGTAAAGTGTTGGGGAACAAATACTGTCGCCCTGTGTATTATATTACTAATTCTTAATCCTTGCCAAATGTTAGTGTATTTCAAAATTTATATGAGAAAACATACCTTGCGAATAGGGATCAATTTTCTGGCAGGATTGAGCTGGTCTATTCTTAGCACTCGGGGGCATCACTAATTTCGGACAAACAATCCTTTGCAAGTCTAGTTTGTATAGCACTAAATCCTAACAAAACATGATTATTGTTGCAGTATTTGGGCAAAATATATGCGAATATTAAACCAAAAAGATCTGAAAAGGAGATCCAAATCAGCCTGTACTATGTGATTTGTAGAAAATGCTTTAGTTACAATGTTTGTCCAAAAAATTATCACATGGTAGCACATTCACCGCATTTGCATTATTTGCTGGCTCCCAGCTTGCACATTGTCAAATATTGGAAAAACAGGTAACCAGACCCCCCCTGACCTTTCCAGGTCAGTGGGGTCTGGTTACCTGTTTTTCCAACACTGATAACCTTCAGACTAGGAACCAGCAGATAATGCAAATAAGGTGAATGCTATATATATAGATATCAGTTTTCCTGTTTTATGATGTAGGCGCATGAAATAATGATAGATCATGAAATATCTTCTTCCACCATTCTTTTCTTTCCACTGATTCAGATCGGGCAGTTGTCAGTTTCAGGTGAAAGAATATACTGATTAACCACTTTTGTACAAGCCTGCTCAAGAAATGTGTGGTTAGTTACACTGTCTGGCTGAACCTTACTTAATAGTGTTGACTTGGCTGTTACACACTCCAACCAACAACCTCACCAAATAGTGTGCAATAACAAAATCATGAAATACAGATTTTGCAAACTTAATAGATTTACAATTTTGGCATACTGTGCGGATATCATCTTTAATAAAACAAAACATACAAAAGCATAGCTACAGATGAAGAGGGTAAAGAGGATAAAGGATTATTTTCCTCATTGTTTGTTAGAAACTTACGACGTGGGTACATTTTAGATCGCCTTGTCCAGGCGATTCTAACATGTACCCAAAAAGAGGCGATTTTAACATGTACCCATAATGTAGTTTTTTATGGAAAAATAAGAAAACTTACCATTTCATTAACCCATTGTATGCGGGAAACCCCAAAAGGGGTACTTTGGCAAACAGTGCAGGCCTAGATCAGACGCCGCGGAACGTGGCGTCTGATCAGAGCCTGCACTATTTTCTAACAGAATTTTCCACCAAAAATAGAATAAAAACGAAAAAAATAGACCTGACACCCCTTATATGACAAATGGAGTGAGTGAGTGAGTTTTAGTTTTACGTCCCACCAACAGCTAAGGTCATATGGAGACGGGACCTCGGTTTAAAGACTCATCCGAAAGTCTGGAGAAGCCCGGGATCGATCCTGCGATCCCTGGTTTACAAGGCGAGTAGTGTAACCACTGCACCACGGAGGCTTCTATATGACAAATGGACTTGTCCAACATATAGCAATGGAAGAGTCCACTAGTATACAATGGGTTAACCTCGTTAGTCCTCCTCAGCTCCTCAGCTGCAGATAAGAAGGGGTAGCAAGGATAATTACGGGAAAATTTTCCTTATTTCTTATTAGAAACGCGTATTAAGGGTGCCTGTTAGGTATGCCTAGAGGAGGGGATTCAAACAAGTACCTACAAGATACGTTTTTATAGAGAAAAAGGGCAACTATGCCCCTTAACCCATCAAATGCCATCACGACAATTGTCATCTGCTTTTGTCGTCTGCCCGTTACTTTAAAAGTCATTTTAAAGTCACACATCCAGTATCGAGGTGTGTCCTTGGGCAAGACACGTAATGACACTGCCTCACTCCACCCAGGTGTAAATGGGTAGCAGTGGTGTAATAGTCACTGTCTCTCTCCCGTGTGCTTGAAAACATCCGGAATGAGTGTTTGAGAGCGATTAAATAAGCTTGAAGCTTCCATCCCAATCAAACTAAAATAAATTAGTATAAACATTTTGTGCAAGAGTGTGAACCCAGATCAGACTCTAGGGCTACACTGTTAGCCTGTGTGAAAAAATATTTCCAAAAAGTTCGCAAGAAGATTCAGCAGACAACATTTTCAGATGTAGTTTTTCTTGGAGCAGTCGGATCTGGGTCCACACCATTTGCCTGTATGAAAAAAATATTTCTAAAAAGTTTGCAAGAAGATTCAGCAGATGACATAAGCAGACAACATTTTCAGATGTAGTTTTTCTCAGCATCTTAAGGGCTAATTATCCCTATTTGGAGCTATGAAAAACAAAAAACCAATAAAAAAAAACTTTCTTTTCTGTATAGACAAATGTTGACATGTCAGAGGAAGAGCGTAAAGATGAGGAGAAGCCCGTGTCTAACAAGGACGAAGAGAGAAAGGAGTATAATCTCGGTGTTCTCAAACAGATTCAGCTCATCTTTGGCAACCTGGCTGCATCTAAATTACAGTACTATGTTCCGAGGGGATTCTGGAAACATTTCAAGTAAGCCAGCTGTAAAGTAGAACTTGAATGGCTCAACATCCTTTGGACCCTAAAAACTTTCAAGACAGTGGTAGTTCTCGCCGTCGAGATTACTCCTAGCATTGGTCAAGAAGCATAATAGGGGTTGGGGTGGGAAGTGTGGGGGATAATATTTCTATCTTTTGTAAAATAATGGAGGGAGGGGGATAAAAATAAATGGTATGTTGCGAGTTTTCATTAGAATCGCCTCATTGAGGTGTTTCTTAAGTGTGCACACAACATACATTTTCAAGATGAAATAGGAAAAGTCTCTCTAAATTTTTCCAGATACATGTATATCAATATCTACAGTCGTGAAAGTTTGCTTAGTGACCCTTTAATAAAAAGTTCGAAACAGCCATGCTGAATGAGACATCAGTGTTCGAGTCATCAAAGTTTTACTGTACATGCTTTTGCACTGAAACTAAAGTGTTGACATGATCATGAAGTTGTGGGTTTGATCCTCACAGGCTCTAGCAGCATTCTTTTATACAGATTGATCATGAAATATTTTCTGTGGACATTCTGTCCTTTTCCTTACTGAAGAAGAGCAGTTGTCAGTGTCTGAGTGTAGTCTTAATTTACGGTAACCCCTCTCACCCATTTGGAAACAGAAGTTGATGTTTCTTACTATCGTCTGCTGTTTCTACATATAAAATATCAGCTCCTGTGTGTGTGTAGCTGATCAAGTCAGTTTGTGTCCTTCCTGCTTTGCAAACTTTGAAGGCAGGTTTTCTCATGATGGGGCTAATTATACCCCCACAAATGAAATTTGGGGGGTATATAGGAGTGAGCTTGTCGGTTGGTTGGTCGGTCGGTCTGTTGACTTGGTTTCCAGACGATAACTCAAAAAGCGCTTCACCGATTTTTATAATTTTTGGTACACTGATGTAACATCATAAAATACAGGTCAAGTTCGATTTCCACTACAATTCGTCAATTTTCGACATTGTTATGGCCCCTTTCAGGTGAAAAAATTGCAAAATGCCGCTGTTGTACTATCAAGGCAGTTTTTGTTGGGGTATTCATCACCTTTAGTGATAGCTCTAGTTTAGAAATGAGCCAGCACACGTCAAAACCAACAATATGACCGGAGCAACCAGCAAAGACTGATCAGCCTGTGCATTTGCACAGGTTGATCAGAGTCTTTGCAGATCACACAAGCCTTCTAGAACATTAAGAGATAGATATGCAGAATCCTTTGCCATAGTGTGTGGATGTGGCTGCAGTTGATTTGAGTGTTTGATGTTTACACAGGTCTTATTGTAGGTTTTGTTATACACTGGCTCAGATGTCAACATTTCTGTTTGTTCACAGGTTATGGGGTGAACCAGTAAACTTAAGAGAGCAACATGATGCCCTAGAGTTCTTCAACAGTTTAGTTGACAGTCTTGATGAGGCTCTGAAAGTCCTCGGACAACCTGCCATACTTCAGAAAGTACTAGGAGGCTCATTTGCAGACCAGAAAATCTGTAAAGATTGTCCTCACAGGTAGAGTATTTACCTTTGTTGTTGAGACGTACTGTGTTCACATGGTTCAACTTTGTTGAATTCAACATTTGATTATGTCTGCTCAACATTTTTCCTTTTGTCAAATTTGACAAATTAGATTTGACATAGATACCTGTGTTCAGTCTGTCATATTGAATTCAGGATGGTGGATTCAAAAGTTTAACCATATGGGCATGGCATAAGACCAAATTATTAAGCCTTAATGGAATCGGTTCTTATGTCATTCTTGGTATATTCTGACAGTTGTCACACAAACATTGATATTGCAGCCACTCAGTAGGCCCAGATTTCTGCCTTTTAGTTTGGATCCTTTACTGATCTATATACAGGTAATATAAGTCGGGGCATGAAAAAATCTGAAAGAAGTTTGAACAGTGATGGCTCTCTGATCAGAGCCGTCACTGGTCACACACTGAACCGTAGGGAGTGGGAAAGGCTCAGGAGAGCTTTCGATGTTCGGTGGCAAACCATCAAACTTTAGACAAACAACTGCATGTGCATTTGCTCCTGTGTGCACTGGATTGAACTTTTTCTTTTGTGTGTCAGAGGTTTTAAGAAAGATATAGCTTTAGTTGCAGTTTTGTAAGGTCGATGTATAATCTTCTTTATACACATATGCTACACCGGCCCCGATAGCTCAGTTGGTAGAGTGTCCGCTCCGGGGAACGGGAGGTCACGGGTTCGATCCCAGGCCGCGATATACCAAAGTCGTTAAAAATGGTACTAGCTGCTCCTCGCATGGCACTCGGATTTACGGGGTAGAGCTAGGACTGGTCGACCCAGTGTCAGCATAATGTGACTGGGTGTTGTATCATGTAATGTGTCTGGGACATGATACTTCAGTGAGGCAGCACTATAAAAGTGAGCATTGAGCTCCCTGTCGCAAACAGACACCGTCGTGATATGACTGAAAAATTGTTGAAAGCGACGTTAAACCCGAATTCACACACACACACATATGGTACGGCCATATTATAGCATCATGTGTATACATATGGTACGGCCATATTATGGCATCATGTGTATACATTATGACACCACCATAGTTGTATGACGAACTGTGTGAAGAAAATGTTGCTTAAGGGGAATGGGAACGCCTTCAGGAGAGGCAACTCCTGCAAAAGTATTTTTGTCTCCCATGCCAATAGGGGTCAGTTCTTAAAGGAAAGAATTTTGCTCCTGAGGAGCTTCCTTTAAGAGTAGACCACTTTTTCCTTGGGATAGAGATTATCGAAAAGCGGACAGGAGCGAGTGAGTGTTTGAGTTTTACGTCCCACCAACAGCTAAGGTCATACGGAGACGAGACCTCGGTTTAAAGACTCATCCGAAAGTCTGGAGAAGCCTGGGATCGATCCTGCGATCCCTGGTTTACAAGGCGAATAGCGTAACCACTACCCCACGGAGGCTGAAGCGAACAGGAAGTCCCAAAAGGTATCACCCTTTAAAAAATGGGGTACAAATCTGCCAGGTGTTCCCATTCCCCTTAAGAAAGTGCTTTGCTTGATAATTACAGGCCTCCATGGACTAGTGGTTAAGAGCGCTGACTCTTTATACCCCCGCAAACGAAGTTTGAAGGGGGTATATAGGAGTCAGCTTGTCGTCTGTCGTCGGTCCGTTACAAAAAACTTTAACATTGCTCATAACTTCCTTATTCTTTGACCGATTTCTTTAATATTCACACACCACACACCTTGCCACTAGTACTTAAGATTGATATACACAAACCTGACCTTGACCTTTACGTTGACCTTCCTCAAGGTCAAATACTTGTAAAAATTTGTCGTCGGTCCGTTACAAAAAACTTTAACATTGCTCATAACTTCCTTATTCTTTGACCGATTTCTTTAATATTCACACACCACACACCTTGCCACTAGTACTTAAGATTGATATACACAAACCTGATCTTGACCTTTACGTTGACCTTCCTCAAGGTCAAATACTTGTAAAAATTTGTTGGTACAAAAAAACTTTAACATTGCACATAACTTCCTCATTCTTTGACCGATTTCTTTAATATTCACACACCACACACCTTGCTACTAGTACTGACAACGCATGCGGGGGTATAATTGGCGCCCGTTAGGCGGCAGCTCTAGTTAATATTAGATCTCTCGCCACCTTTGGTTCGAGCCTTGCTTGGGTCACGTTAGACGCCATATTCTGCAACGGAAGGTCAGGTGGTGAAACACTGTACTTTCTTTTTCACCCATCTGATTACCAATCTTCACAATACAAGTGAAATAATTTTGAAAGGGCAATAAATCAAAAGCGAAAAAAAAAATCCCGATATGTTTTAACATTGAACAGTGTCATCTTTTGCTTTTGCTATCAACCAGTTGCAGTTATTGTCATAAAGATTTTCAGGTAACAACAGGAAAAGCTATTTACATCTTAATTGGAACACCAGGGAGATTTTTCCGCCGTTTTTCAAAGGGAGACAACTTTTGGGACTTCCTGTTCACTTTTCTATAAGCCATGTCCCATTGAAAAAGTGGTCTACTCTTAAAGGAAAGAATTTCTCCTCAGGAGCAAATTCTTTCCTTTAAGAGTTGACCCGTTGACATGGGAGACAAAAATACTTTTGCAGGAGTTGCCTCCCCTGAAGGTGTTCCCATTCCCCTTAAGATGCCAATCACAACAACTGCATCTGCTGGTTAGTTTAAAGGTCATTGTTTTAAACAGTCTGGACCCAGATCAAGCTGCTCCTCATGAAGCAGTCTGATCAGGGTCTACAGGGTCGACACTGTTTGCCTGTAGGCAGACTGATTAGGATCCACATAGTTTGCCTGTATGCAGCAATGTGTTTGAAAAGTTTGCCAGAAGTTGCAGCAAATGACAAAAAGAGACAACCTTTTCAAATGCATTTTTCGTCGCATCTTTAGGTTTAAATGTAGATATCAGAAATCATTAGTTGAAACCTTTCAGGGGAATGGATTCACCTTCAATATTTTCTGCTGTTTCACAAGGGAGATAACTTTTATGACTTCCTGTTTGCCTTCTAGTAACTGATTCCTCAATTGAGCAATTCTTTCCATTTAGAGTTGACCCCTGTGGATGAGGGAGACGAGTTTTTAGCTCACCTGTCACGAAGTGACAAGGTGAGCTTTTGTGATCACAATTTGTCGGTCATGCGTGCATCCGTGTGTGCATAAACAATTTCAAATACCCAGAGGCCAATCTTGATCAAATTTCATGAGAAGCATCATCTGGTAGGGGGAAAGGCTGCATAAGGTTTTTGGGCTGATCGGATAGGAATTCTGGTTGCCATGGCAACATATAGTTCCCACAGACTTACAATGGAAAAAATTTAAAATATCTTCTCTGAAACCACAGGGCCCAGAGCTTAGATATTTAGCTTGTAGCAACGTCAAGTGGTCACCTACATAAATCCTGCCAATAATGCCTTTGTGGTCCAAATTGGCCACACCCAGGGGCCCTTAAGCTCCCATAGACTTATAATAGAAAAAAGCTTCAAAAATCTTCTTCTCTGAAATCATGAAGCACAGTGCTTAGATATTTAGTATGTAGCAACGTAAAATAGGCACCTACAAATCCTGCTAACAATACCCCTGGGGCCAAAATTGGCCACGCACCCGGGCGCATCAGTTCCCATAGACTTATAAGGGGAAAAACTTCAAAAATCTTCTTTTCTGAAACCACAGGGCCCAGAGCGTGGATATTTAACATGTAGCAATAGCAAGTTGTCACCTACATAAATCCTGCCAATCATGCCCCTTGGGTCCAAATTGGCCATGCCCCGGGACCCCTTAGCTCCCACAGGATTTGTGAATAAATGCTTAACAGGCACTGAATTTGTTTCATGTATTGTACCCGGTGGACACAAATCCTGCCATTATGAGTAAAACGACAACCTCCTCACACGAGGAGGCCGCCAAACCGAAGGTCCGCCAAACACCAACCGGAAATTACAAGAATGAGAGGGAAGAACCGGCGTTGCTGTTACTCCCCACTGTCACTGTGCAAAAACGCTTCACTGTCCATAAAGAGGAAACTCGGAAACAACAAAAACCTCCTCCTGCAAACCTCACATACCATGCCTCATCACCCGTTCAGCTATACTGAACGCTGTGATGCTGCCAGGACAACAGTCCCTTTACAAGACAATTTCCATAGTTCTGCAGGAGGAAGGCTTTAAACACACAAAGCTGAACATGCAAAACACACAGCGCAGCAAAGCAGACACACGGACAACACAACAAAAGGCAAAGACATCAAGCGAACAACACGACTTACTTTAGTCTTCCCCTTGCTTACTTGATTATTCTTTAATCTAGAATAGTTCCTTGCCTGCTTCTGAAAACATATGTGCAATGACTGACTCCAAATAATAAGTATCAACAATGATAAAAATTACCACCAAAAGGGTGATCGGACGAGGAAACTCCTCACCAACCCGGCAGCTACAAGGGAAAGCCCAAATTACATCAGCCCTTGCATAATGCCACCCGATGCCCAACAAGCCCGATCGGTCCAGTCCCAATAGACCGATGAGCTTCAGTCCACAGGGAGAACTTATTCCCTGAAAGGACCAACCAGCCCCACGGGGAGACGTGCGCCCCGGGATGAGCTTTAAAGGTATCAGGCAGCGGGAGGCACCAACAGACTCAGATACCAACTAACCCCTCAGCAAATGAGCCACCGAGTTGATGAAAAACTGACGTAAACGCCTGACACCCTCCAAATTCAGATGCAGACCTTGATCCCTTACAGCGAACAATTCCCTAACTGGCTCGCAATTCTTAAGGAAAGGGCGATAGGTATGAAGAAACTGCACATGCCTATCCTTACACAAAAGTTTCAGTTTTTTATTGGCATCCTTTACCTTGCTGCCTAGACTATTATGATCCTTAGGACGTGGAAGGATTGCCGATACTACTATTATTGTACTGCTGTTCTGACGTGTCAATGTTATCAAATTGTTATAACAACTCATCATTTGTTCCACTGACAACCTAGTTAAATCATTAGTTCCTACATGGAAAATTGTGAATTCTTTATCAAGAATTAATTTGTCTCTCCTGCAATTGGTTTGGATTTTACAGGCCATTTGGTTGATGTTGATATCTGGGAAACTGATCACTTCACACTGCCTAATCTGGTCAACGTACTTGGCAATGGAATCAGACACTATGGAAACCCTGATGGCTCGTGCTTCTTCTTCAGCTGCCTGCTGCAGCTGCTGTTCTGCTGTGAAAAGCTCTCGTCGCAGTCTGGTCACTCTGTCCGAACGTTCCCTTCGCTCCTTCCGCAATGAAGCTTCCTTCAAACGGGATTTAACTTGCACAATCGAAGTTTCTAACTCGTCGATTTCCCGATCAAGATCCAAAATCTCTTTGGTTGTCAAATTTGAAGCCCCGGATGTAACTTTGCTGCTCTTTCTCGCAACGTCCTCCTTTTCCGGCCCCTCGGGTAACACGAGGAGCGGCGGCATAGGTGTTTTGGGCCGAGCGCCCATCTCATCATCAACGGACGTATCTTTGCCCTGATTCATCTTTTTATAATCATTTTTTCGACCCTCTCGAAGCGAGTAGGATCTCGGATTAGCGCCCTGGCCGGCTTCGTCACTCATCAACTTTGATGTTGCTGTTTGATGTTCAACGTTCGCACCAATGTCCGAGAAGGTTATGTGGCAAATCCACACTAAAACAATGACATATTGTGTTCCAAGGACTGGAAAGTTCTTCATAGAACTTGAAATCAAAACATATAAAACATTGAATGTATATCAAGGTCCATTTTCCATAATGGTGGTCCTTCAGCTAGTAGCCTAATAATGACAAAGGATGGAATAATTTCGGCATTTGGCGCGTGAGACGAGCAAAGCCAATCAAATTACTTTGATTATGATGGTTTTCCAACAAGCCACCAATGAAATACGTTATAAGAGATTCATAATGACGTCAGAAGGCGCGATTGTGTAATAACTGGCCAATCAATGGGTTCATAAAAATAACCCAGTATAGGATTCCCTGACAGAACCGAACAGAACGAATAAGACAGAACAGCGGGGAATAAGACAGTTCGCCGAACCCTCAACTTAATTATCAGTTATGTAACATAACTCCACAATGGAAAAAAGCTTCAAAAATCTTCTTCTCTGAAACTATGAAGCACAGAGCTTAGATATTTAGTATCTAGCAACATAACTCTGCCCCTGGGGTCAAAATTGGCCATGCCCGAGCTCATCAGCTGCCATTGACTTATAATGGAAAAAAACTTCAAAAATCTTCTTCTCTGAAACCATAAAGCCCAGAGTTTAGATATTTAGTATGTAGCAACGTCAAGTGGCCACCTACATAAATCTTGCCAATTATGCCCCTGGGATCCAAATTGGCCACACCCCAGGGCTCTTTAGCTCCCATAGACTAATATTTGGAAAAACTTCAAAAATCTTCTTCTCTGAAACCAGAGGGCCCAGAGCTTAAATATATAGCATGTAGCAATGTCAAGTGGTCACCTACTTAAATCCTGCCAACCATGCCCCTGGGGTCAAAATTGACCATGCCCATGGGCCCATTAGCTCCCATAGACTTATAGTGGAAAAAAAAACTTCAAAAATCTTCTCCTCTGAAACCGTAAGTCCCAGAGCTTAATTATTTAATATGTAGCAACATGAAATGGTCATCTTAAGACATCCTGCCAACCATGCCCCTTGGACAAAAATTAGTCACGCTCATGGGCCCACTAGCTATCATAGACTTACAATGGAAAAAAAAACTTAAAATGGAAAATAAACATCTCCAAAAATCTTCTTCTCTGAAACCATAATGCCCAGAGCTTAGATATTTAGCATGTAGCAGTGTCGAGTGGTCGCCTACTTGAATTCTGCCAGTCATGCCCCTGGGCTCCAAATTGGCCAAATCTTGTGGCCCCTTAACTCCAATAAACTTATGAAAAAAAGGCTTCAAAAATCTTCTTCTCTGAAACCATGATGTACAGACCTTAGATATTTAGTATATAGCAACATAACATGGTCGCCTACATAAATCCTGCCAACCATGCCCTTTGGGTCAAAATTGGCCACGCCGCAGGGCTCATTAGCTCCTATAGACTTATATTGGAAAAAACTTTAAAAACCTTTTTTCTGAAACCATAAGACCCAGAGCTTAGATATTTAGTATGTAGCAATGTGAAGTGGTCTCCTACACTCATGATTTTCTGGTACACAGGTGAGCGATATAGGGCCATTTTGCCCTCTTGTTCAAAAAGTTCTCGTCCATTAAGGTATAAATAGTGAAAAAAGGACACTATTAAAAGTGAAGCAACTCTTTAAAGAGATATTCTGTAAAAAGAAAAGAGCAAATCATTTTGAGAAGATCCTTTTATAGATGGGGCTGGATGTACAGAGCAGCAAACAAGAGTTCTCTCCCTGGAAATGATAGTAGCAATATTACCCCTTACCTTGATGTTACTTTTCAGATATCAACGAGAAGAGCCGTTTACATCTTTAAATGTAGATATCAGAAATCACCATAACTTATTTGAATCCTTAGAACAATATGTGAAAGGCGATCTCTTAGAAGGGGCCAATGCCTATCATTGTGACAAATGTAATAAAAAGGTAGGTAACTTGTTGAGAACGATATGTTAAAAAGTGCATGTGCATTGCTTTTGGCCAGGGTGGTTGGCTGAGGGACAGAACAGAACTGCTCTGAAGTACAGTAAAACCTCCAGTAATGGTCACCTTTGTTTAGCAGCCACCTTTTTAGCAGCCACACTATTTCTTCATAAAGCATTTTGCCATATATTTAACCTCTGCACAGCAGACACCTTGCTCCTCCAGCCACCAGCCACATTACTACATCTAAATTCCCTCTATTAAACAGCCAGAGTCAGCTCAGCTGCCAAAAATTGGAAGTGAAAAATAGGAATAGTTTCTTTTCTGGTGTGTATATTTCACTTAAAATTACCATTTTGATACCATTTTAAATAGTGCATAATTAAATGAAAAGAAAAATAAATGATGGAGAGGTGTACATCCATAGTGAGCTGTCTTCAGTTATCACTAATTTTTGTCTGAATTTGGTTCATATTGGATTCAAACTCTGTCTATGAATAGAGCCCTTGTTGGTGTGCTTTATGTACAGGAAATTGTACAGGAAACCATACAGGAAATTGAATAGGAGTTGTCTGTCTTGTAAATAACGATTGACAGCTTGCAATCCAGAAGCTGCTGACTTTGAGAGTGATCAGTAGATGCAGGTATAATATGATATTTCTTTTTCTAACACGGTGTTTACACCACAACCTCGTTATAACAGGGTTCAATACAACACAGTTTTGGATATAACACTGTTTCAAGATGGATCCAAAAAATGTATAGATTATACAGAAAAATGACCATAAATGGTCATTTTTCTGTATGAGCTATAAATTTTTGTTTGGATATTACACAGTTGTTTAACTTACACGGTTTTTGTTTTGGACCCCATTAATAGTGTTATAAAGAGGTTCTGGTGTAATTGTTTTACTTTCACTCACAGGTAGATACAGTAAAGCGTCTTGTGATACGGAAACTGCCAAAGATCTTAGCCATACAGCTGAAGAGATTTGACTATGACTGGGAAAGGTAGGTAATAAGGATAAGAATGGAATTGCCATACAGCACAGTTGATAAGCTACTTTTCAGATTTAAGTTTGGATTCCATTTCTGTTTCACAAACTTGTAGCTGTTAAATGGCTGTAAAACTAAATTACAGATTCTCAGCTTTAAAGTTTTCATTATTTTGCTAACTAGTGACGTTAATAGTGTTGATGGGATGTAAAACCTCAACTCAAACAAACAATACTAAGCACGAGTAGCTCTTAGGGCTGATGTTTATGTAACTATCACAGATTTATATGAAATCTTGGTAACAGTTATTTATTAAAAAAATAGCTTCACTAGTCTTATCATTGTGAGGTGAAAATGTTGCATAAGATGGTTATCAACAGAATCTGGGCTGAATTTTAGCATTGGGTTTGGTAGACAGTGTAGACTCAAATCAGACACTGCAGAATGGGATGTTTGGCCCCGAGGTTATAAAACTTTTTTCATGCTCTACTCTCTTGAATATGAAATTTGTCCTGCTCATAAATTTTAAAATGCCAACAAATGGTGGCATTTTAAATTCATGAGCAGAACAAATAACATTCTGTGCTGATATGAGCTGCAAATTACCTTTTTCTTTGTATTTTAATATCTATGAGCCTTATAAGTTTCATGCTCTGCTGAGTTGAGCATGAAAAAAGTTTTATAACTTCGGGGCCTGATCAGAATGCAATTTCTTGCACACCAGACATGGAAATCTGTGATTTTACCCTGGGATAGAAATTTATGTTCTGACCCTGGTGTTCCGACCCCAGATCAAATATAATCGCGTGTTTGATAAATGCACTGGTTGATTACGACCTTGTGTGCGCCGTTGTTAAGGTTGACGTCATGTACCATCCGTGACGTCACTTTACATTCCTGCAGTGTCAACACAATATGGCGGACGTTGGTAACCGAAGTGACTGCAGCATTGAAATTCCGCGCTAAGAAATGGAAGGTTTGCAAGAAAAAGAATCCAATATGGGTGTGAGGGGTGGATAGAAAAATCCGTCCCTCGGGATCACTGTCCGCCGTCACTCGGCAAGCCTCGTGATGCCGGACAGTGACCCTCGGGACGGATT
Source organism: Lucinisca nassula (assembly GCA_963580285.1). Classification (NCBI taxonomy): domain Eukaryota; kingdom Metazoa; phylum Mollusca; class Bivalvia; order Lucinida; family Lucinidae; genus Lucinisca; species Lucinisca nassula. The sequence goes on along the minus strand of OY757024.1, from coordinate 101,472,194 downwards.
TTTCCATCCACCCACCCATATAAGATTCTTATAGTCTGATCATGGGCTACACTGCTTACATTAAAGGAATTTAATGGTTAAATAAAACAGTCTAAGTCCCTGTTTTCTAGTCAACACTCAGAGACAAAAGATCCACCAGTGCTGTCAGTGCGTTGGTAGCTCTTTGGAAACAACAAAGGTTCAGATCAGCCTGCATAACTTCACAGTCTGGAGCCAGTTGTTCAAAACTAACAACATCGTTAGTTAACGTATTGTTAAAATTTTGATCATTTAATATGGTACATATGCTAAAGATTTTGCTGAAAAAATGTGAGCAGCTTTTGCGGATGCAAAAGCTGCTCACATTTTTTCAGCAAAAATACCAAAATCCTAAATATTAAATTTGCTATAACATTTAACAATATGACCACTAACGAGCTCGTTCAGCTAGCAATGCTTTGAACAACTGACCCTGATTGGCATCTTGATGGTTGCTACTTGGATAATACAGTACCTCTATTTTCCCCTCTATGCACATTTTCAAGACATATGCCAGTCTTTGTACCTGAGCTGGGCGGGTTTTGTCTTAACCTTTTTTGTACCAAATGGAATCTTCCTCCTTATATATACAGTCTTACTTCGATTATCTCGAACACCGATGGCTCGTTTACCATGGCTGAGTCGAACCCATTTTTGAGCCCTAGGGAATTCCTCTGCAAAAGAAAAAGTGTGGGATAATTAAGGAGATTTTAGTCTTATCTTACAAATGCATGCTATGTGTACTCATTAGAATCGCCTCGATGAGGCGATTCTAATGAGTACACACAGCATATATTTTCATCTTAGAGCACCGAAAAGATGTCCAAAAGTATCTCATTATCCTCCTGGCAGTTACCCTCAGTGGCTCGAACTACCCCTGTCTCGAACAGATTTTCATGGTCCCAAAGGTGTTCGAGCCATTGAAGTTCGACTCTACCTCTATTTTCCCCTTTATGCATATTTTCAAGATTCTTGCCAGTCTTTGTACCTGAGTGGGCCGGGTTTTGTCTTAACCCTTTTTGTACCAAATGGAATCTTCCGCCTTATATATACCAGGAGTCCATTTCTAGATTTAGGGGTGACAGGTTGTGGTATCTTCAAAATTGATTTGGAAAATGGTTGAACTTTCTGCAAATAGTGTAGGCCCTGATGAGACGCCGCATTCTGCGGCGTCTCATCTGGGCCTGCACTGTTTGCCAAGGTACTCGTTTAGGGGTTTCCAGTCTGAAATGGGTTTAACTGATTGAAAACCCCATTGACAGGTTTTCTTTTGATGGTTTCATACTGTAAAAGTCCTAAAAATTTGGACACCTAAAATTTTGAAAAATTCATTTCACCATCCAGCAAGGAATCCAAAAAGTTCCAACAGAAAGGCAAACAGTGTAGACCTGATCAGACTGCTCCTTCAGGAGCAGTCTGATCTGGTCTGCACTGTTTGCTTAGGCCTGTCTAGCCCCTACTTTAGGATCATTATTGTATGTACTCTTTTTGCTCGTTCAGCTCTTTGCCTCCTCTCTTTATCTGTTTTACTACCTCTTTCATTTTTCTCTATTTCTCTGGGAGGCTCGGGGTATGATGTGTTGTTAAACCGCAACAGAATCAATCTTTTTACATTGTTAATGGACTCTGTTGATTGATTCGTGATTGTTGTTTTGCAGGGATTGTGCAATAAAGTTCAATGATTATTTTGAATTTTCTCGAGAGTTCGACATGGAGCCATATACAGTACAGGGTCTAGCAAAGATTGAAGGTAATTACCTATTCACTTAGTGCGCAAACAGCCTCCATGTCCTAGTGGTTAAGAATACCAGAGGCCAGTCGTTCAAAGCATCGTTAGCTTAACAAGCTCTTTAGTGGGCATATTGTTAAGTGTTATAGCAAGTACAATATCTAAAATTTTATTTTTGCTGAAATGATCAAAGTTTTAAGGATTTGTTAGCTATCTACAGTGTTAGTTTGAACAACTGGCCCCAGCTCTTATACATTAGCACTCCAAAATCTCTGATTAAAGATTAGTCAAACAATCTTGAAAGGGTCATAAAAATCAAATGAAGAAATAAAACCAAGGTTAAAATTCTACCTGAAAGTTGTTGGGAAGCTTATAATTCCAGAAAATGTTCATGTTAGAACTGATAGTTGTTTCCAACAGCACAAACCACAACCGTATGTGACCTTGAGGACAAAGTTGTAGACTTAAGACAAGCTACACTGTAACGTCGTTATAACGCTGTCATCGGGATCCATCGACGTCGACCGCGTTATATGTGGTCCAGCGCTATATTGATCCCGAAAATATAGCATTATATTGTTACCCCACCCACTTTTTCTGCATGCATGGCTACTGTTTCTGCCAGTTTATTATGAATATTACATACGGCATGTATTTTATAAATTATATAGTTAATAGATTAAATGTTAATCTCTACTTCTAGTGGTCATTTTGCTTTTCATTCAAACCATTGCCGAATTAATTTATTACTTTACTTTCGTTCTGTACCTCTGGCTACCATATTTATTTACCTCTTCCGGTCTCAAGAAGGTATCACTAAATAGTGAAGTAAAATGCAACTTGACAATTCTGAAAGGTTAGCTTGAAAGAGGGGCTATTAATGTTTAACATGGTGATTATGAATGTTTATTGTTGTTGTACCTTGCTTGATTTCCGTTTCTTTGTTTTTATCTAGTAAATAATAAATAAATAAAAAAAACAAAAAAAAAACATGTCTGCTATGCTCTGTTTTGGCAGGAAAAATATTTAATGTCTGCAAGTGACAATTACAAAGGGATTAATTGAGACGAGCGACAGATCAACAGCGTTATAACGATTTCCCCCCAACAAACGGCCCCACGGATTTACCGCATGCAGATGCACAGATGAAAACAGCGTCTGCATTGCTCTGTTTTGGCGCGAAAAATGTTTAGCGTATACAGGTGTCAATTTAATTTCACACCTTGTCCAACTTATTTTTAATGCCTTAGGCGAATATTCACAGTTTCATAGTGTTAACAGCTTGAGTAAATCGGCGAGTATACATGTCTTATCATGGCCGACGATGTTTTGACTGCCGAGTTCCGCGAAAAAGGGGCAAAATTTTCAGCCAAACTTTCAAAACTGGGGAAAAAACGTAAAAAAACAACAAAAAACCGGAGCCACAGACCAACAGCGTTATAACGATTTCCGCGTTTTAAGCATCAGCGTTATAACGACTCTACCGTGTATGCTGTTCTGAGATGGCCTACAGCAGATTTATTTAAAGGTTATATTCATTTTTGTGATGGTTATCACAGTATGATTCACATTTTGTCACATGCAAAGAAAATGAACTTGAAATGGTTTCATGTTTACTTGGCTAACAACCCAAAATTGTTTGGTCTAACAACCCAATGTTGTTTTTGCTAACAACTCAATGATGTTTTGGCTAACAACTCAATGTTGTTTTGGCTAACAACCCAATGTTGTTAAATATTTACCCATTTTGTACTGTTTGGAATACAGTTAGAGTCCATTTCGAAATTTAGGGCTGTCAGATTCAGTTTCTTTTAGAAGTTAACCCTTATCCTGCTGAATATTCAATTTGGCCACTTCCATTTCTGACTTTGAACCAATCAGATTACTTGATGTAATTCATCCCTAAAAAATTGACACACTGACTGTCAAACAGTGTAGATTCTGATCAGATGGCTTCTGAAGAAGTCATCTGATCAGGATCTACACTGTTTGCAAAGATAGGGATTATCGTGAACAGCAGGATAAGGGTTAACTTAGAAAAAAATGGTTGAATTTTCTGCAAACAGTGAAGGTTTTGATCAGATGCTGCATTCTGCGTTGTCTGATCTTGGCCTGCACTATTTGCCAATAACCTGTTTGGGGCATCCCATATGAAATGGGCGAAGCTATGTTTTTAAGCCCCAGCCATTCGAAGAATGGTGGAAGGGACATATAGTGTTACCCCTGTCCATATGTTTGTGCATCAGAAATATAAACCCAGTCAATAACTTCCTTATTTCTGGATGGATTCTGAAATTATTTTGCAGAAATTTTAACCATTATGAGACAATGTGTCGTATGCAAAACCCAGGCCCTTTCCTCCAAGTTCAAGGTGGTACTTAGAGGTTTAAGGTAAAAAAGGGCCCGAAATTTAAACAGGGTCAATAACTTTCTTATTTCTGAATGGATTTTGAAATTACTTGGCAGAAATGTTCACCATCATGAGACAATGTGTAGTGCGTAAAACCCAGGTCCGTACCACCAAGGTCAAGGTTGTACTTAGAGGTCAAAGGTCAAAAAAGGTCTAAAGCTTAAACGTAGTTAATAACTTTGAAAATTACTTGACAGAAATGTTCACCATCATGATTTTATATGTATTTAATTATTTACATGATTCTGCTGTATAACTGAACTGAATACTAATTTGAAGCTGAAGTACACCGATACAACTTTTCCTACAAACTGCTGAACATAATAGCCAATATCAAAAAACCATAGTTTATTTTGTCATCATGTCTTGACGCATGTTCGGACTTGTTCGTGGGGAAGTATGATCTACATTACATCCTGTGAATTTAGATATTTTATGCTGGACATTTTCACATGTGACACATTAACATATTTTAGGTGGGAAACCCCAAAACGGTCATTGTTAACCCTTTTTGTACCAAATGGAATCTTCCTCCTTATGTATGGCAGGAGTCCATTTCAAAATTAAGGGGTGTCAGGTTGTGTTATCTTCAAAAATTTATTTGGAAAATGGCTTAGCTTTTCGCAAACAGTATAGGTCCTGATCTGACAGTCTGATCTGGGCCTGCACTGTTTGCCAAGGTACCGCTATAGGGGTTTCCCACATGTAGAGGGTTAATTTCAAAATGGACTGCTGCCATATACACAAGTAGTGAGGAACGCTTATGACCCACAAAGAGGGTTGACGCGTCGTTAAACACGAAATCATCATCATCATCACATGTAGTGAGGAATATTCTGTTCAATTGAAAATGGAATAATAGATTAAATCATCAGGTAGAATTTGAATAGAAGCTGCTGTTTGATGTTGTAATACGGTAATGATCCTAAGATTTAGGACAGATAGACCTAAGCAAACCGTGCAGACCCAGATCAGACTCCTTCATTCTGATCAGGGCCTACACTGTTTCCCATTCCGTCTGCACCTTTTGGAATCTTTGCAGGATCGTAAAACAGATTTGTTAAAATTTTCGGACAGTTACAGCAAGTCCTCAAGGTGTCTGAATTTGTAGGATTTTAATGGTAGTTAGGTTTATTGGTTATTTTCAGGGGAGATAATTGATACAGACTGTGATGAGAAAGGTCAGAGTACAAAGTATAAGTTAATTGGTGTTGTTGTACATAGTGGTCAAGCCAGTGGTGGACATTACTACTCCTATATCTTACACAGGTGAGGGTTATTAAAACATGGAATGGAATAAGTGTGTGAATATTTCTTATGATTAATGAGCGTGCCCACGAAATGCTATCACCGCAGATTGAAATAAGTCTTCACAACCATACTGCGTTAGCAGAATCTTCCATTTTGGGTTGATTGTTTATCATTACGCAAACACGCCTATACAAATACATTGCCACCTTTATCGCCGAAAAAATGAAAATTTTATGATGAAAAAATGTGATATTTTTCTTATTTCTGCTCAAAATATAGATTGTGGGCTCTCGTTAGAACCGCCTCATCGAGGCGGTTCTAACGAGTACCCACATTCTATAATTTAGAGCAGACAAAAGTAAAATAAGGTATACCCCGGGAACCCCAGTTTTACTATATAAAAGTGGGGTTCAAGGGGGTCAAAATTATATAGGCCTGTTTTCGTGATGGAATTAACCAAAAGTTAGTAAATAATCAAGAATTTTCCCCCCAATTGTCCCTGTGACTATTGCTGATCATGTACGTTGTGAGTGTAATGGTGATTTATAGCCGAACATTACACTGTGACATCAGAAGGCTGAGTAAAAGGCGATAACTGTAAACCAGATTGGGTTCATGTGCTGGACATGTCTTCGAATCAGGGTGTACTCTAGGCCTGACTATCATTGTAAATTTTGACTGTCCGGATACTGTCTCTATCATGAAAACTTCATGATCCTATCATCCCATACTGTCATGATACTACAGTGATACTGTCATGGTCTCTCATTAATGATTTTTAGCTCACCAGAGCCGAAGGCTCCGGGGGAGCTTATAGGATAGGCAGTTGTCCGGCGTCGTCGTCGTGGTCGTCGTCATCTGACGTCAACACTTTCAAACATCTTCTTCTCTGAAGCCACTGGACCGATTCAGCCCAAATTTTATCTGTAGCATTCTTGGGCTGGGGGATTGAAAGTTTGTGTTTTTTATGAAAATTGGCCCATTAGTTTGGTTGCTATAGCAACTTAGAGCTCCCATAGACTTATAATGGGGAAAATTGAAAAATGGCATTTACTGCCAAGCCACTGCAGATATTTTGACAAAACTTTCATAGAAATATTCCTTAGGCAATCTACTATCTGCCATATGATTTTAGGCCTACTGCTCATTTGTATTGGTTGCCATGGAAACCAAAATGAAAAAATAGAAAAAAAAATACTTAAAAAATCATCTCCTCAGAAACCGTATGCTCTATGAGGCTGAAAGTTTATGGAAATATTCACCATATTTGCCTTTACAGGTTTTGTGTTTTTTATGAAATTCGGCTCTTTAGTTTGGTTGCTATGGCAACTTAGATTTTCCATAGACTTATAATGGGGAAAATTGAAAAATGGCATTAACTACAAAGCCTTTGCAGATATTTTGACAAAACTTTCATAGAAATGTTCCTTTAGTAAACTTCTCTCAGCCATATGCTTTTATGTCAACCTGGGGGTCCAGTAGGTTGTGCCGGGGCCATGCCCTGCCCCCAGTACTTCATAAAATGACTTATATTTCAGAAACCTTACAGATCCCCACCCCTAAACCATATATATTCTTGTTCCTATTGATAAGACGCATTCAGTGACACCAACCTGGAGGTCCTCCGGGATGTGCCGAGGCCATGCCCCACCCCCTCCACTTCATAAAAGGCCCAATATCTCGGAAACCATTCAGATCCCCACCCCTGAACCCTATATACCCTTGTTCCTTATGATAAGACGCATTCAGTGACATCAAACTGGGGGTCCCCCGGGATGCGCCGGGGCCATGTCCCGCCCCTCCATTTCATAAAAGGCCCAATATCTCGGAAACCTTACAGATCCCCACCCCTAAACCATATATATTCTTGCTCCTTATGATAAGACGCATTCATTTACCCCAAATTGGGGGTCTTCCGGGGTGTGCTGGAGCCATGCCCCACCCCTTCACTTCACAAAAGGGCATATATCTCAGAATCTGTTCAGATCCCCACCCCTAAACCATATATGTTCTTGTTCATTATGATGAGACACATTCAGTGACACCAACCTGGGGGTCCCGTGGGATGTGCTGGGGCCATGCCCCACCCCCTCCATTTCATAATATCACAATATCTCGGAAACCTTACAGATCCCCACCCCTAAACCATATATATTCTTGTACCTTATAATAAGACACTTTCATTGACACCAACCTGGGGGCCTCCCTGGGCCTTGCCCCACCCCTGCACTTCATAAAAGGCCTTATATCTCAGAAACTGTTCAGAGCCCCACCCCTAAACCATATATATTCATCTTCCTTATGATAAGGCACATTCATTGACACCAGCTTGTGAGTCCCCCGGGGCATGCCCGGGCCTTGCTCCACCGCTTGACTTCATTTAAAGCCACATATCTCAGAAATAGTTCAGATCCCCACCCCTAAACCATATATATTCTTGTTCCTTATGATAAGACTCATTCAGTCACACCAACTTGGGGGTCTCTTTGTGCTGAGGCAATGTGCCCCGCCCTTCCACTTCATAAAAGGCCATATATTTCAGAAACCATTCAAACCCCCACCCCATATTCATATATGTTCTTGTTCCTTATTATTAGCACACCTACTGTAGGGGTGTCCGCAGGGGCCAGTCCTCTCCTTTCCACTTCATGAAAGGATATCTTGGAAACCGTTCAGATTCCCACCCCTAAACCATATATATACTTGGTCCTTATGATGAGACACATTTAGGGACAACAATCTTGCGCTTTCCTGGGAACGACAGGGCATGCTCCAACCCCTCCACTTATATCTCCAGCCATGCAGATCCCCACTGCTAAACCATATATATTATTGTTCTTTGTGATAAGACACATTTAGTGATACCAACCAGGGCTCCATTAGGTCCATGCCCCACCCCCTCTACTTCATAAAAGGCCTAATGTTTCATATACTGAGTCCACATTGATGCTCATTTGGATATGGGGGTTCATTTGGCAGATTAAAATGATATCATGTTAAAATACATGGCTGCAATTTGGCAGTGCCCACCTGAGCTCTGGTGAGCATAGTGGCCCATGGGCCTCTTGTTAAGGGTGTGACTCACATAGAGAGAAATAAAGTTATTTAAATTTTAGATAATGGGCACTAAGCACTAAGCATTTTTAGCAGACACATTTCATCATACTTTTTTCTTGTTTTTCAGCTAAATAAGGCTTAACATTACCTGTGAATTGTCAGCAGTTTTCAGCAAAAATAAGGCTTGACTTACCATTTGAAGCAGATGATTCACATGAAATGTCAAGCCATATTTTTGCTGAAAAATAATGAAATAAAAAAATAGGTGCCATCTGCTGTAGAATTTTCTGCAGTGCTTGAGTAGCTTAGTAGCATGATTTTCATGTTATGGTGAAAATATTCAGTTAAGCCATTGTATACTAGTGGACTCTTCCATTGCTATATATTGGACAAGTCCATTTGTCATATAAGGGGTGTCAGGCCTATTTTTTCGTTTTTATTCTATTTTTGACAGAAAATTTTGATACCAAATAGTGCAGGCCCTGATCAGACGCCGCATTCTGCGGCGTCTGATCTTGGACTGCACTGTTTGCCAAGATACCCATTTAGGGGTTTCCGGCATACGATTGGTTAAATTAAATTACATACTCATACATGTAGAGCACTTTTGCTGTCCATTGACAAAGATACAATTTGGTCTGGAAAGCACTTTAACCCTCGCTATGCTGAACCTGGATATATCCATTTTGAAAAACAGTATAGATCCTGATCAGCTGGCCTCTCCAAAGCCAGCTGATCAGGATCTATACTGTCTTCCATTCTGCTTGTTAATCCATCATAAAAACTGAAATCATGCAACACAAATGGCTGAAAATCGGGGAGGAGTGTGGTGCAGTAAAATTCCACTATTAAGACCACCTAAAATTAAGACGTAATTCTGGTTTAAAAGGCTTATTTAGAAGTGTGCAGTTATTCTTTCTTTGTGCTTTCTGAAAACAGTGTCTCCTGGTCAGGGACCACCTTTTGGACTGTTCAAAAGTGGTCTTTAAGACCACTTTTGAACAGTCCCAAAGGTGATCTTAATATAGGAATTTTACTGTATATTGAAAAAATTCAGCATGGTGAGTGACAATAAAGGATTTTAAAAATAAACGTTTTGTTCTTTTGTTTCGTCAGGCCAGACAATCAGGTTCCCAAGTGGTACAAGTTTGATGACGGTGATGTCTCGGAGTGTAAGATGGATGATGATGAGGTAAGAACCCTGTCTCTGATAACTGGTGCATTGGTTGTGGAATTTACATGTGTAACCAATTATCTTAAGGAAAGCATATGTTCTGGAGACACCCAGAGTATCCACATTATGAAAACATGCCTAACATTGTAACCTTTATTGCCGAAAAAAATGAAAATTTTAAGATAAAAAATTGATATTGTTTTTATTTCTGCTCAGAATATAGATTGTGGGTACTTGTTGGAACCACCCCATCGAGGCGGTTGTAAACAGTACCCACAATCTGTCTTTTAGAGCAGACATAAGAAAAATAAGGTTAACCTCAGTTTCACTATATAAAAGTGGGCTTCATATTGTTAATATTACATAGGCATGTTATCCTGATGTATGAGAAATTGGAGTGGTTGGGTGAGGCAAAGTTGTTGTGTATCATGTAACCTTGGTGCCAAACTGATATTGGCTTACAGTTGGACAAGGCCTGCTGTTCTTGAAGAGTAGAGGGAGAATGTTGTTTAAGTAAAAGATCAGCTCCAGCAGTGATTTGTTGAGTAATAAATCACTGTTTGGAGGTCTATCTATCTATATATCCTGCAGCACCCTCTCGCGAGGATTATGTGCAGCACAAAGGTCAGTTGTGAAGTAGCTCAAATCACTGGAGGTCAGTTGTAAAGTAGATCAAATCACAAGCACATAGCACAAGTGATTTGTCTACTTTCAGCTAACAGCAGGAGGGAAAAAATTGTTCTTGACACCCCGTTTTCAAAAGGTCCCAAAAGTTCCTTCCCTTGGAAAAATGGCAGAAAATATACAAGGTGCCAGTTGTTAAAAACGGCATTATCTTAACAAGCTCGTTAGTGGTCAACATGTTAACTCTGTTCAAAGAAGTACAATATCTAATACTTTTGTATTTTTGCTGAAAACATGTGAGTAGTTTGTGCATGTGCAAAAGCTACTTACATTTTTTTTTTTCAGCAAAAACAGTATATTTGCAATATTAAATGATGGAAGTTTTAATGATATGTTAAAGATATATTGAACAGGGCCCAGTTGTTCAAAGCATTGCTAGCTTAACCAGCTCGTTAGTGGTCATATTGTTAACTATTCTAGCAAGTTCAATATCTAAAATTTTGGCATTTTTGCTGAAAAAATGTGAGCAGCTTTTGCATTTGCAAAAGCTGCTCACATTTTTTCAGCAAAAATATTAGCATATTTGCCATATTTAATGATCAAAGTTTTAATGATGTCGTTCGTTTTGATCAACTGGCCCCAGATGTGTCTGTTCTTCTTTAAAAGGAATGTAATTTTGTTTTTCAGGAAATAAAGAACCAGTGTTTTGGAGGGGAATACATGGGGGAGGTGTTTGATCACATGTTGAAAAGGTAAATATGAGTTAGGAGCAACCATGTTCAAGATTCAAACAAGTTTACAGTAGATCTTCATTGACGCATTCACCCCATGGTTTGTTACCATGGCTGATTTGAAGTTGTTCCTTAATCCCTAAGAAAATCTTCAATAGCTCCAGTTAACAAATACTTAGGAATAATTTAGGGGAATGTATCATCATAATGTATGTTTTGTTTTCAGTCAACCCCCTTTATACTGGCATTCGTTATAATGTCAAAACGCGTTATAACGGCATTTTCAATTGAATGACTACTTAGCTAAAGGCTTAGCCTCGGTTCCAAGCGGTGTGGGCTTCCCTCGGGTTGGAAATGCGCAAATTGAGTTCATATTTATGAAAGGGTCTCTGTGAGGCGATTCTAACAAAATATCTATAGCATTTGTGTCTTGGAGTAATAATTGGGAAAGGGCCTTTTTATGCCCCCGCCATTCGAAGAATGGTGGAAAGGGCATATAGCGTTGCCCCTGTCCGTCCGTGCATCCGTGCGTCCGTGCGTCCGAAACTTAAACGCAGTCAATAACTTCCTTATTTCTTGATGGATTTTAAAATTACTCGGCAGAAATGTTAACCATTATGAGACGACGTGTCATGTGCAAAACCCAGGTCCGTACCTCCAAGGTCAAGGTCATACTTAGAGGTCAAAGGTCAAAAAAAGGGTCCAAAAATTAAACGCAGTCAATAACTTTCTTATTTCTGGATGGATTTTGAAATTACTTTGTAGAAATGTTAACCATCATGAGACGATGTCTCATGTGCAAAATCCAGGTTGGTACCTCCAAGGTCAAGGTCATACTTAGAGGTCAAGGGCCAAAAAAAGGGTCCGAAACTTAAATGCAATCATTAACTTATTTATTTCTGGATGGATTTTGAAATTACTTTGAAGAAATATTAACCATCATGAGACGATGTGTCACGTGCAAACCCAGATCCGTACCTCCAAGGTCAAGGTCATACTTAGAGGTCCAAGGTAAAAATAGTGGTTGGTCAATAACTTTCTTATCTCTGGATGGATTTTGAAATTATTTGGCAGAAATGTTGGCCATGATGAGACAATCAGTCTCACATAAAACCAAGGTCCTTACCTACAAGGTCAAGGTCATACTTAGATGTCAAACGTGAAAAAAGGGTCCAAAACTTAATCACGGTCAATAACTTTCTATTGATGAATACGAACAGACATATTTTCAGGCGGGGGCATCCGTGTCCTATGGATGCATTTCTAGTATTACCTACCATACTCCTAACTGGGATTCTTTATAAAATTCTTTATAACGGCACAATAATAGGGGACAAATACTGTCGTTACAACTAGGGTCCTCTGTACCCACTGGAATTGCTGGCTCAGTGAAATTATTGTACAGAATTAAAGAGCTTGTCAGCAAGAATCTACTCCAAAAGGAAAAAATTGGCTAACATGGAGCACATTTTTTGCATTTAGAACAAACCCCTTTCCAGAGGTTCCTTGATGTATAGGGAAGCTATGAGGAAATCAAAAGAGTTGTCTTCCTAAAAAATCTGATGTTTCCATTTACAAGAAAGAATGCTTATGTGTCATTCTTGGGATGCATGCAGTAAGTGGAATGGTTATACCTTCAGGGGAGGCAACTTTTTCAAACATATTTTTGTCACCCTATATAGGGGTCTACTCTTGAAGGAAAGAATTTACTCCATCTGTCCATAAAGATTAGACCCATTTTCAGTGTGGCCTTGCTCTAGAGGCGATGATTTTGCTCATGTTTTTTTCTGAGGGCTTTGTATAGACTCGTGTTTTAGGGGCTTAGAAAGCAAAGAGGAAGTCCTGAAAGTTGTTTCCTCCTGTAAAAAAGGTAGAAAATACACCAGGTATATCCATACCTCTTAACCCTTGACCTGCTGAATATTTATATATGCCACACCCACTACTGATTATCGAGGAATCAGATTACTTGATGCAAATTATTGCAACAATGACAAACAATGAAGATCCTGATCAGATGGCTTCTTCAAAAGCCATCTGATCTGGATCTACATTGTTTGAAAGATAAGACATATCCGGGCTCAGCAGGACAAGGGTTAAATGGCCATGGGTTGTTTCTTGCAGAATGACCTACAGAAGACAGAAGAGGTGGTGGAATGCTTACATTCTTTTCTATGAGCGAGTTGATGCCTCAGCAGAAGTAGAGAAAATTACTAAAACTATACAGGACCTCACCATCTGTAAGTTTGTCAGAAATGTATGTGGACCTGGCACCAAGCACATCTTTCAAGTATTTCAAAGCTCATTTATTCAGAACTGTACTGTAATCCTACGATAGAGGTTACGGGTTCTGTCCTGCCTGGTCTAGCAGCATTCTTTGTCGTGCCATCTTTAAGCATGGCACAATGTAGGAGTCCGGTTGTCCGTCCATTCATCAAGTTGTCAACATTTCCCTCCACCCTAACTTTCACCCAAAGTAAGAGTCCACTTCTCAAGGCGCAGCATAGCCTGATTGATCATGAAATATTTTCTATGGTCATTCTCTCCTTTGCTGGTTCAAGAAGGGTAGCTGTCAGTTTCTTGCACACCAGACAAGGAAATCCGTGATTTTACCCTGGGATAGAAATTTGTTCTGACCCTGGTGTTCTGACCCCAAATCGAATATAATCGCGTGTTTGATAAATGCACTGGTTGATTACAACCTCATGCGCGGCGGCGTCATGCGTGACATCACTAAACATTCCTGTTGTGTCATCACAAAATGGCGGACGTCAGTAACTGAACTGACAGCAGCATTAAAAATTTGCAATAGAAATGGAAGGTATGCAAGAAAAAGAATCCTATATGGGTGTGAGGGGTGGATAGAAAAATCCGTCCCTGGGGATCACTGTCCGGCATCACTCGGCAAGTCTCGTGATGCCGGACAGTGACCCTTGGGATGGATTTTTCCATCCACCCCTCACACCCATATAAGATTCTTATATTCTCATGAAAGAATGTGCACTGTACTGGTTAGGCACTCGTGTAAGCCTACCCAGGAAGAGTTTTGCTAGGTTAATTGACCAGCTCAACATGACCAAAACAGTGTTGACTGGACCATTAAATACAGAACAAAACCAAACCATCTACCATAATGATCCTAAGTATTAGGACAGACAGGCCTAAGCAAACAGTGCAGACCCAGATCAGACTGCTCCTGATGGAGCAGTCTGATCAGGGTCTACACTGTCATTCCAGCTGCATCTTTTGGACTCCTTGCTGGATGGTGAAACAAATTGGTTAAATTTTTTTCAAGACTACCAAAGTTTTAGGATTTTTACGGTATATTGTGAATCAGGCTGAGCACTGCTACAGTCGAACTTCAATGGCTCGAACACCTTTGGGACCTCGAAAATCTGTTCGAGACAGGGGTAGTTCGAGCCACTGAGGATTACTGTAAGGAGGCATAACTAGATACCTTTAGACATCTTTTCGGTGTTCTATAATGAAAATGTATGCTGTGTGTACTCATTAGAATCGCCTCATCGAGGCGAATCTATTGAATACACACAGCATACATTTGCAAGATAAAATACCAGAATCTCCTTAATTACCCCCCACTATTTCTTATATAGAGGATTTCGGAAGGGGCTCAAGAATGGGTTCGACACATCCATGGTAAACGGGCCATTGGTGTTCGAGCCATCGAAGTTCTACTGTACTTTAGCTTGTTTTTCTTTTGGGGAAAATAAAGACATCCCATATGAATCACCTACTACTATGTTGGGGCCCATATATATTTCAGAGTGGATGTATTGGCAACATTATCTCTGTTCATTTTCAGTGAGTAAACTCTCCATCAAGATGCCACATGCCATAGACAAGTGTGTACGTAAGCAGAACATCATGTTCATGCACGAGAAGACCCAGTTTTGTCCAGAATATTTCCAGTTTATGAAGAGATTATTGACTTGTAATCAGATCTACACACACGGTCAGCAAGATAAACTGGTACGTCTCAAGATATGACAATATAACACGAGATACATTGTGAGAAAACCTGTTTTATGGCCATTGCAAACAACAAAAATCCTGCAGTTCCATCTATACCTTTATGTTCCCTGTTTCTCTAGTTACTAAATGAGCCGGGGCACAGCTTTTCCTACAATTTGTGTGTGTGCCCACCGAAAACATATCAGCAGTCTGACCAGAGACTTCTCTTGCTGCATGAAGGAGCATCAGGCCCTAAGCTATCCTTAGAGTGCACAACGAAGACTCTGATCAGACTGTGCGGATGCACAGACTGATCTGAGTCTTCATTGGGTGCACATGTAAATTGTAGGAAATGCTGTGCCCCGGCTCATAGTACCTTGCTAGTCTGTGTATATGAGCAGGCTGGTTTGTGTCTTACCAAGACAGGTTTTCTTATGCCAGGGCTTACTTTACTGTTATTTAAGATCAACAGTAACTTGCTAAAAAAATGTGAGTTACAATCTACCCTCTACCGACATTCGTTATAATGGCAAAACTCATAACGGCATTTAGAATGGAATGGTTACTTATCTTAAGGCTTAGCCTTGGTTCCCAGGGGCAGGGTCTTCCCTCGGGTTTGAAATGCACAAATCGAGTCCTTAGCATGAAAGGGTCTTGTAATCTAATACTTCAAGAAACAAATGTTATAGACATTTGTTAGAATCGACTCACAGAGGCAATTCTAACAAATGTACATTTGTTTCTTGGAGTTATAATGGGGAAAAGGTATTTTATTACCTAACATACTCCTAACTGGAATTCTTTAGAATGGCAGATTCTTTATAATGGGACAATAATGGGGAACAATTACTGTCATTATATCGAGGGGCCTCTGTATTTTGCAATAATGCTTCTCATTTGCAATAATGCTTCTCACTTATGTGTCACAAAAATATTTGTGTACGTCTTTTTGGTGCGTTAAATGATGGATGATTTAACATTGTTACTGAACCATTAACTACTGTTGGTTAGCTTTTAACACCTGGTCTCTGAGGTAGAGTGAAGGGAGAAAATCCGCAAACCTAATCTTAGTCTGCAGGAATGCTTATTCTCACAGGCTAACAGTTCCGTAGCAACTTCCTCTTATGATATTTTGTCCATAGGAAAACTGCAAAAATATTTACCTATTTTTGGAAATGTCAAACAGGACACTGATCAGAGCCATCACTGCTTGCAAAAAAAAAGTTCAGCATTTCCCCTAAATGAGTTTCTATAAATAACACACCCCTGAATTTTAAAATGGACTCTTGTTATATGAGCCAGGGCATGACAAAACCTACAATAAGACAAACCTGGACACCCATCCGCTATGACTAGACCTTTTGCTTATGTCTCTTTGCATAGATATTAGCCTATAGTAGGTACATGCGAACAACAAAGACTTTGATCAGACTACGTGAATGTGCTGACTGATTTGAGTCTTCCCTGGTCACTGAAGCCTTCTTGTTAGGGCCCCGCACTGAAAGTGTGGGTGCCCTATAGTAATCACTCTGTCCGTCCGTCTGTCTGTCTGTCTGTCCGTCCACAAATTTTTTTATCCTCTGATAGCGCTGCCGGGGCCCTAGTCAGTTTCACTGACAGCTCTAGTAGATTTTGTTATGCCCTGGCTCATAAATCAGATTGAAGAGTCTTTACAGTACAAAATGGGTTAAATTTGATGATCACCTTTCATTTCAGTCTCCTGAAGCAGAACAGCTAGCCATGTTGAGTACAGAACTGGCGTCTAAATTCTTATTTAATGTTGGTTTCCATACTAAGAAGACGTTAAGGTATGTTGACAGATAGCTCCAGACAAGTCCTGTCTCTATATGACCTTTGTTGTTGATGGGATGTAAAACATATACCATTGTGGGTTTAGGCCCCATTCATTGTCACATGCACAGCCTGGCAGATCATGATGTTTTCTAGTTATTCCTCAGATACTCCAGTTTCACCCACTTTGATTAATAATCACACTGATAAAATTGAAACATTTGTGAAAGCGCCAACAGCCTCGATAGAGCAGTGGTTAACGTGTTCGACTGTGATCGAGAGGTTGTGCATTGCAATCCGGCACCTGGCATCGAGGTATGTCCTTGGGCAAGACATGTAATGACACTGCCTCACTCCACCCAGGTTAAATGGGTAGCAGTGGTGTAATAGTCACTGCCTCTCTCTTGCGCGCTTGAAAACATCCGGAAAGAGTGTTCAAGAGCGATTAAATAAGCTTAAAGCTTCCATCGCAATCGAACAAAAATAAATTAGTATAAACTAAAGAGCCAATCCTTCCAAAAATAAAAAAAAATAATATAATTTTACTATTAAAATAAATTTTTTGTTCTCTTGGAAGTCTTGGTGATGTAGTAAATAACTTAATGGCTTTGTAAACCTCGGTTATGGTTTCATTTCGGGGTCTCTTACATTCGAAAAAACGTAATACTCTTACATGAAAAAACTTAAATCCCTTTTCATAAAAGGACTCTTCTCCTTGAAGAAAAAATCATCGCCTCCAGAGCAATACCAATCTGAAAAAGGGGTCTACTCTTAAAGGAAAGAATTTGCTCCTCTATGGAGCAAATTCTTTCCTTTAAGAGTAGACCCTTATTGATAAGGGAGACAAAATTATGTAGAATTACCTCCCCTGAAACTGAATCCATTCTTCCAAAGGTGTCCTCATACTCTGAATTTCTGTCATGTACAAATGTTGTTTTTTGCAGGGGTTCTGCAAATGAATGGTACGAGGCGCTTACCTGTAATTTACGTTCAAGTAAAAATGTACGATTGTGGTTTGCACAGAATGTACTTTTTGCACAGCCTGGTAGATTTGGAGAATATTTATTGGAATGCCCAAGTTCTGAGGTAAGAGTTCATGTTGCTGTTGAATTTTTTAGTTTGTCCAGGAAGAAATATTGCACTACCGTCGGCGTCATCATCGGCATTAACATTGATGTTAGTGATGGCATTGTCATTGGAATGGGCGGCGTCATCCTTATTATCCCCACGTTTTTTAAAAAAAGTGGGGATATTGTTATCGCCTCCGTCCGTCTTTCTGTCCGTCTGTCTGTCCGGCTATCTCCTCCTAAACCGTTAGCCGGAATTCAACCAAATTTGGTATGCGAGTTGCTTACATGAATGGCTTACGCAAGAGCACATTTTTTTTTGTCCCCGCCCCCAGGGGCCCTGGGGAGGGGTCAAAAGGTCAAATATCAATAAAATTCAATTACAAAGTCAATTTTGAAGATTTTGATGCCAAACTTTGCACATGTACTTAGTTATGAAAAAAGTAAAACATATTGAACGGGATTTTGGCTGTGACCCCTAGGTCACGCCCTGGGGGTCGGACTTGGGGGGGGGTCGGGGGTCAAAATTAAAGTTTTTCATAACATAGTCATGTTGCATATCTATGCGAAGGGGATAATGGGTAGAATAAACTACAAGTAAAATTTTGACCCTGGGGTCAGATTGGGGCCCTGGGAGAGGGGTCAAAGGGTCAAAATTTAAGTTTTTTGGAACATAGTCATGTGGCATATGAAATTGAAGGGCATGATTAGTAGAATATAATACAGGTAATATTTTGACCATGGAGTCAAATTAGGGCCCAGGGTGAGGGGTTTTCGGTACTTGGCCCCTCTGTAGAAAACGTGGGGATTTGCGATGGCGCGCCATCGACAGTATTCTAGTGTTAAAATTATTAAAGAGCTCTTAATTTCCAAACCATATGATGGATTTGGTTCAGATTTGGTATGATGATAGATACATGTACAAAGCTTTATTCTGCAATACACCCACCCATGCCCATGGCCTCAATGCCAAAGTCACAGACTTGAAATGTTATGTTAAAAGTTTTTAAGAGCTCCTATTGTCCAAACCATACAATGGATTTGGTTCATATTTGGTATGATGATAGATATAAGCCCAAGTCTATATTCAGTGATACCCCCACCTATACCCATGACCTCAGGGTCAAGGTCATAGACTATGACATTTTATGTTAAATTTTTTAAGAGCTCCTATTGTTCAAACCATAGGATGGATTTGGTTCATATTTGGCATGATGATAGCTATAGGTCCAAAGTTTATTCAGAAATATCTGCACCCATGTCCATGATCTCAAGGTCAAGGTTACAGACTATGAAATTGTATGTTAAATTTCCTCAAGGACACCACTCCAGTTGAGCTATGTTGTCTGATGACCGCTGTTGTTAATATATACTTTTGTTAGGCTCCAAAGCAGAAATTATGTTAGTTAAACAATGGTGTTATACCTAAAAAAATGAAGGGTCACTCAAGCAATTTATATAGGTTTACACATGCCAAAAAAGGATATTGTGGTTCATTTATGTTGTTATTTAGCAACTGTTTGTAACTTCAGGAATATTTTATCACAAACTGCTGCTATCTCAAACGAAAAATTTTCAGTCACATGGAGTTTTCAAGTAATGAGAGTGGACTGTTAATCAGTAAACAATTTTGTTGAATCAACTTTGATGAGAGTCTTATTTTATCATAAACTACTATTATCGTAAACCAAAAATTCTAAGTTGCATTGAGATAACATTAGTTGACTGTAATTAGTAAACAAGTTACATGTACTTAACTTAACTTCTATTAGAATGGAGTCTTGTCACAAACTACTGTTATCCAAAACAAAATTTTCAGTTGCTTGGAATTTGAGAGAACAAGAATTGACAGTACAGTCAACCCTCTTTATACCGACATTCGTTATAACGGCAGAACTCGTTATAACGACAATTTCAATGGAATGAATTCCTAGCTCAAGGCTTAGCCTCGATTCCGAGCGGTGTAGGCTTCCCTCGGGTTGGAAATGCCCAAATCGAATCCATAGTTATGAAAGATTCATGTAATTTAATGATGTTGAAAAGAAATTTCTATCATACTCTTTAACTGAGATCCTTTATTATAAATTCATTATAATGATAAATTCATTATAATGACACAATAATAGGGAACAAATACTGTCCTTAAAACGCAGGTCCTCTGTAATTTCTAGACAAGTCAGTTAAATCAACTTTGATGGAAATGGAATGATGGAAATTATATTGTTTATTATTGCAGGTTCGAAGTGCCTTTTGTAAGGTTGTGGTTTGTTTGGCCCATTTCTCATTAAATGATGGAGTTTGTCCCCCACCACTTGTACATGGTCTGTATGGTAGGTATACATACTCTTTAATCTCATTGTAGCTTCAGATAAGGGGTGAGTAACAGGCATATTAACCCTTATCTTGCTGAATATTCATTTAAGCCACGCCCATTTCTGTCTATCAACCAATCAAATTACTTGATGTAATTTATTGCTACAAATTCATAAACTGAATGCCAAACAGTGTAGATCCTGATCAGATGCCATCTGATCTGGATCTACACTGTTTGCAAAGATAGGGGTTGTCATGAACAGCAAGATAAGGGTTAAAGAGATAATTTTTCTTCTCTCTCCACATAAGCAACTGTTGTTGGTACGGTACTTGTTAGAATCGTCTAATTGAGGCGATTCTAACAAGTACCAACAACATACATTTCTAGAAAGAAATAAAGAAAATTACCCCTTAATAATCCTTATATTTCTCCCTTATCTGCAGCTGTGCTCATATATAGACGATCACAGACTCAGTATATGGTCATAGATAAATAAGATATTCTGATCTACAAATGACATCTGAAAACAAAAAATCATTTTTAAAGTCACTGATGGTGTACATGTATTTAATATTTTAACATTTTGAAATTGAAATGTACTTGAGAGCTAATAAACATTGGATTATAAGACACAACTAACAATATCATTTACACGACTAAAAAGAAGCCTCCACGGTGTGGTGGTTACGCTACCCGCCTCATGAACGAGGGGTCGTGGGTTCGATCCCAGACTTCTCCAGACTTTCCGAGGAGTCTTTAAACAGAGTTCCCATTTTAGTATGAACATGGTTGTTTGTGGGACGTAAAACTCACACACACAAGACTAAAATGATTTGCTACATGAGAATAGGGTCCAAGGCATTATTGCTTTATTGATCTAGGACACACAATTTAAGAGGAATGAATACACCTTAAGGGGAGGCAGCTCTTCAGAATTATTTTATCTCCCTTGTCAATAGCAATCTACAGTAAAATGCTTAAAAAATTGGGACACCTTGAGGACTTCCTGTAAGTCTCCTTAGATTTTAACAAGTTTGTTTCACAATCCATCAAGTAGTCCAAAAAGTGGCGACTGAATGGCAAAGTGTGCTCCTTTAGTCTGATCTGGGTCCGCACTGTTCACTTAGGCCTGTCTGTCTCATTACTTAGGATCATTATGGTACTCTTGAAGCAAAGACTTTGTTCATGAGGATATTAAAGAAAGGAATGAATGTGCCCCCAAAGGTCTTCAAGACGATGTTAAAATGTATAGTGAAACTTGAATCCCTCTCGAACACTGATGGCTCAATTATCATGGCTAATTGAATCAATCTGGAGTCGCTAACGAATTGTTCCCATAGTTCCAGATGTCCATATATATGTATTTAGAACAATTTTGGGAGATTTTATCTAGAAAAGTTTGGTTATTTGTACTAATTAGAATTGCCTCAATGCAGCGATTGCCTTGATGAGGTTATTCTAATGAGTATACACATCACACTATAGTACAAAGAACATTGCAGGGATATCCCTAAGATATCCCCTGGAACTTTAAGTAACTCACAGTTCAAACTATCCTTCTGAAACAAATTTTTATGGTCCCAATGGTGTTCGAGCCATTAAACTTCAGCTGTAGTATCAGAACCTTCAATCCCTCTTTCAGCTGGTCAGTCTGCAGATCCAAATGCTACCTTAAGTGATCACTTGCTACTGTCGGTACTCCAGTTACTGAAGAAAGAAGTCTCGGAACATGGTCGACATCTACAGCAATATTTCCATCTCTTCCTCATGTACTCAAACCTAGGTATTGCAGAGGTAAGCTTATGACCAAGCTTGGCTGAAACAACTAACATTACTGGGCACAGTTTGACGCTTAAAACCCACAAAGGAGTTGACGTGTTGTAAAACATGAAATCATAATGGGCACAGTTGAGCCATTTTATAAAAACTCTGTACACATATTTTTGCTGACAAAGAATGTGGGTAGCTTTTGCAAAAGCTACTCACATTCTTAATCAGCAAAATAAGACTTTATTAGATTTTGGACTTGCTAGAACAGTTAAAATTTTGATGACTAATGAGTTTGTTAAGCTAACAAGGCTTCGAGCAAGTGGGACCTTATGTGTAATTTACATACAGTAACTGGGCCCAGTTGTTCCAAGTAAATGATGAAATTAGTTGATGTGTCGTAAAAACTTTTGATCATTTGATAGGGCAAAAATGCTAATATATAGAGCCACATGGTGAGAAATTATGTTTTTGTCATTTAAAAACAAAGAAGGTGCAGATCAGTCTGATCAGCTTCTTATTGCTTGGATAGAATACCTCCAGTTTCTATATCTAAAATTGCAAGACTCTTGTTAGCCTGTCCATCAGGGCTTGGAGAAATAGATAGGGCTGCATGGTGAATCAGCGCAGAGCTGAAACTTACCAAACTTGATTACTGGTAAAACACTTAGAAGGCCTAAGCCTGCCCAGGAAAAGTGGGAGTCGGACTGCTCCATCAATCTTAGCTGTTATTTTGAGCTGTTGGGCTTGAGATGTCTTTTCATCTCGGTGTCGGGTAAAAGTCCCACAAAATCAGAAGCAACATCTCCAAAATGACCTAAATAGTGTTGACAGGGATGTAAAACAAACAAAATCTTGCTAGTCTGTGCAGCTGAGCAGGCAGTTTTGGTTGCAAACACGAAAGACAGGCATTCTGGTGTTGGTGTGCATTTTTGCTGCAAGTTTGAAGAAAACAGCTCCAAACTGTGTTTTGGTAAGCATTATTAACTGTGTGCTCATTACCTTTATACAAAGCAATTACTTTATAATGTCTAACATAGAATCAGATAAGGTGGGCATTCTGTGATAATTCAAGAATTCGTTTATTTTTTGTCTTTCAGAAAATGCATCTCTTGAAGTTAAACGTGCCAGCTCAGTTCATGATGGTGGCACTAGACGAGGGTCCAGGACCGCCTATCAAGTACCAGTATGCTGAGCTGGGCAAGCTCTACTCCGTTGTGTCTCAACTTGTAAGATGCTGTGATGTCTCCTCAAAATGTGCTTCTTCTGTGGTAAGACTGTGATTGCTGTTATGATCATTTGCATATGACAATACTGCAGTAGAGTATTTATACCCCCAGCATACAAAGTTTGCTATGGGGGTATACAGTTCGTCCTGCCGTTCATGTGTGTGTCCATCTTTCTGTCCATCCGCTAACATTTTGGTTAAAGTTTTATGTCAAAGTTTCTAAGAGATTGTATCTTCTGAACCCTTTGCTAGATTTAGTTGATACTTACACTGAAGTTACATACTGGTCTAAAGATTTCATTCATGCATGTCCCACCTCCCACAGTGACCTTGAGGTCAAGGTCACAGACTTAGAAATTTACTTTTGGTTAAAGTTTTATGACAAAGTTAATAGATCCTTGTATGTTCTAAACTCAAAGACAAATTCAATTGATACTTGCATCGATCTTGCATACCAGTCCAAAGATTTCATTGATGCATACTCCACCCTGCTGCTTCAGTAATATTGATGCCCCCATCCCTTTAGTGACTTCGAAGCCCTCAATCCCTTGGTCCATATAGAAATTTTATGTTTCGTTTAGCTTTTCCAAGCACCTTTATAGATTCTTATCACCATTCATATTACATACAATTAAGCTCGAAAGATATATCAGAGGGTGGCGCCAACTGGGATATACGTGACCCACTGGCCGCTTTCTCTAGTTATTTCAGTAGATAGCAATGGCGAATGCAACTAACAACAAATATGGACTCTTTTTAAGAGTTTTTATGCCCCCACATCGGCATGATGCCATGGGCATTTAGTTTTTCAGGTTGGTCTGTACGTGTACGTGTATGTGTACGTACGTAAATGTTAAAGACTCAGGTTAAGGTTTTTGTAACAGGTACAAAAACAAAGACAAATTCAATTGGTACTTGCATCGATCTTGCATACCAGTCCAAAGATTTCATTGATGCATACTCCACCCTGCTGCTTCAGTAATATTGATGCCCTATATCAGAGGGTGGCGCCAACTGGGGTATACGTGACCCACTGGTCGCTTTCAAGGTCAAGGTCACAGGTGAAGGTGACAAGGTTGTGCCTTGATACAAAATGCGGCGGGGGATTTGGCTGTCCTCCAGACTGCTTTCTTGTTTAGTATTGGCCCAGTTACAGGTCCAAGGTCTGCTGTATTGGTTCGGCCTCAGGGCTATTTATCTGTTTCTCCAAGCCCCGATGGGCGGGGGCGAACCAGATAAGAGAAGGTATCCACATATTATTTTTCTTATTTCTGCACAAAAACATGTTGTGAGTACTCATTAGAAGTGCTCTATGTTGTGAGTACTCATTACAAGTGCCTTGATGAAATAAGACAAGATAAGATAAGGCACTTCTAATGATAGGAATAAGAAAAATAACAGTACTTTTTGGATGAAAAAAGCGCCTTCCTGGAGCTATGGAATATGTTAGATAATTATTTGCCAGCCTCAGTAGCTCAGTTGGATGCACGTCCATCTGGTGATCAGGAGGATGTGGGTTCCATACCTGACGGGTTCAGCAACATTCTTTCGTGGAGATTGATCATGAAATTGATCATGAAATCTTTTCTACGGTCATTCTTTCCTTCCACTGAGTCAAGAAGGGCAGTTGTCAGTTTCTGGCAAAAGAATGTGCACTGTACTGGTTAACCGCTTACGTATAAGCTTGCCCAGGAAAAGTGTGGATAGGTAAACTGATCAGCTTAAAAATGACCTAAAATAGTGTTGACTGGGCCATTAAACTCAAATACAAACAAACAAACAAGTAGATAATTATTTAAGGGGTATGGGAATACCAGGCATATTTTTCCACCATTTTTTCAAAGGGAAATCTTTCGGGACTTCCTGTTCGCTTTCCTAATAGCCCTGTCCCACTGAAAAAGGGTCTAATCCTAAATGAAATTCTTTCCTTTAAGAGTTGACCCCTATTGATATGGGAGACAAAAAAGAGTTGCTTCCCCTGAATGTGTATCCACTCCCTTAAATCCTGTACATATATCAAACCTTATCTTTCATTGTGCTGTTTCTTCTTCAGCAAAACCAAGAGATTTTACCCAACCCTTACGGTGATCAGATGTTGATGGCTATACAGCCACAGGTGGCCGAGATACTGATAGGCAGAACAAGCTACGTGAAAAAAGTACTGGACGATTGTAATAATTCTGAAGACACCACAAAGTTATTGCGGGTAAGTCATGAGGATATAGAGGATATTTGATTTTCTGTTTCTTTCATGCTTTAAACTGTAATTTGTAAAGCAATTTCAAAGCAGCAGCCATCATCACAGAGAACAAACCTTTTCCAGCGCGGATTTGCATGAGTTAGAGATGTTCAGCATGTTAACTGTGTATAATATTGGGTGTAAACTGAAAGTTGGCACCTGAAAAACAGCTTTGAATGTTACTTTTTCAAATGGTTCGCTTGAAATTTGCATTCAAATAATGTCCGCAGTTGCTACGCTCGTCTGGCATTGCTAGCATTCTTTACGTTGCGTAGGTGCTAAAAGTGAACGTCATCAACGTCCGAATGATGTGAAAATGTGTGTGACGTAATTTATGACACACATTTACAACGTTTAGCTAATTGACTAACAGAAAATATGTGTTATTTTTCGATGATACATGGAATTCACAAACTGAAAATAAAAATTGTACTTTCACTGCTTGAAACAGTGACAATATCTATTTCACTGAGAAATCTCTATATTTCATTGAAAAGCATGTAAGAAAATTTTGGGATAATTTTTCTTGTTTCTCCTTAAAAACATAGAACCTTGAATGCTGAAGTGGGTAAGCTACTTGCCTTATAAACAAGGGGCAGTGTGTTTGATTACTGCCTTGTCCAGACTGTCAGAGAAGTCTGTAAACCAAGGTCCCATCTCAATATGACCATAGTTGTTGATAGGACATAAAATTCACACACACACACAAAATGAATTTATGCTGTGGGTACTGGTAATAACCACAAACTGCTCTATAATGGTGACATTTTTCACAATCACCCTCTCAGGAATGTAATAATTATTTCATTATAATGAACAAGACTGGTAATTAAGGTAAGGGAGTTTTTAATGAAAAGTACAGGACAGCTCACAGGCGACCTTTTACGTCATGACATTCCAAATTATCGGATAACGTCGGCTGTCTACACAAGCGACATTAGCTGGTGGAACAGAAACGCAGAAGTTCAAACATCTATTATTTTGTTATTTCTGAATAAAACCCAAAATTGTGGGTATGCATTTTCCTAATTATATCAAGACCAAAATTTCTCAACTTTGCAACAGTTTTTCTCCAGCTTTCCTGAAGAACTGATCTGTAAGCGCACCCAATTCTGAGCATGTGATAGTTGAAATTATTGCAGAGTGATAGTATACAACTATTTCATACCTTTTTGGGCGACAGTCAAAACTATCAGCCCCTCGGTGCTGTGGAGCACCTGATGAACTATCGCCCGAGGCCTTCGGTAAAGGTATGAAATAGTTGTTTTATTACCCAACTCGTATAAAGAGTTATTTTGATCACAATAAGCAATTACTACTTGTCAAGTTGCTAGGTGATCACGTGACCATGAGATAGTTAAAACTATCTGCACCGGGCAATAGTTCAGTGCTCCGTGTGATAGTTCTCTGAAAACCGGTTCAATCCGATTTCATGTGAAAAGGTGTTAGGGCTGTTCCAGCAAAAGAAATAAGGGTGACCCGGACGGCAGTTAATAGATCTTCTACACTAGATTGTCATCACTCTTAATTGTTCTTCTACACATGGCTATCGGAAGGGAAAAATCGCTTCTATGCTAGGCTGGTCAAGGGAGCATAGTGGGGCAGGTTATTTTGAGTAAAATAGTTTGGATTATTTCCCTTGGCTGGTTTCAGCTGGTTTCTCGTTTATTGGAAATTCTACTATACAAATACTCTGTAAAGCCGAGCACCAGCACAAATACAGAGTTCCCACTCACGCAAAATCTTACGTGAATCAGGCAAAGAAAATAAAAATCACGTACGATTTTTTTCCGTCGGGCGAGATTCCGCGCGTCCGAAATTGACTGGGGCGAACCGGCCGATTTTTTTTCGAGCGTCCGAAATTGACGGGGGCGAATCGGCCGATTCGCTGAAATAGATTTGGGACAAGCCGCAGACTTGAATCCGTCTCATAGTAGAGCTTCCGCGCTTCCGAAATTTACTGGGGCGAACCGGCCGATTTTTTTCGAGCGTCCGAAATTGACGGGGGCGAATCGGCCGATTCGCTGAAATAGATCTTTGACAACCCGCAGACTTGAATCCGGCGCATAGAACTTCCGCGCATCCGAAATTGACTGGGGCGAATCGGCACGCAATCGGTAAATGACGTCATCGGACCGCAGCAACCCCACACGTGTCTATTGTTTTATCTTAATGGGGCGTATCTCTTTCATAAAAAATTGTTTGGAAACGGTAAAAAAATTCTCGATAGCAAAACGGTAGTGGAAAATAGCGCTTTCTGTAAGCTCCGTGTCAATAACCAACACCAGCATACAGATGTGTTAACACAATTTAAAGCGTTCAACTTTTCTCGCCAAGCGTCTGCTATTTGGCGCCAAAACAATCATTCACGAGATAGTAGAATAGTCGTAGCAACTCGTCTTAGGAGCAATTAAATAATTTTCACATTGATTGCGGATTAAATTTTATGATCGGGGAATAAACGCAAATTAGAGACATAACTTGACCATGTTTTCACACCTTATCGACATGCACCGCAGGGTGGCAATTATATGACGGGGATTAACAATAGTGTCATAATTGAATTGTCATAAATCATCAAACAGAGTAAATCCAAATCAGATGTCTGCGGCGTCTTTCTGAGGTGTCTGATCTGGGACTGCACTGTTTGCCGATGTCCCAAAAAGGGCCGAGGGCATATGTGGGTTAATAAATAAATAACAATGGTGAACAGGTAAAGTCTTTTCAACATTTTAATGTAAAATACATGCTTTCTGGTGATACTCGCACGCACGTGCATTTTCCCGCCTTTTGAAGACGATCGCGCGTTCCGTTGTGTGTTACAAAAACTGGCCAAATTCTTACTTTTTCTCACTTACGCATCCACCAAAATTTCAGCAAATGTTCCATGCGGGTAATACAACAGAATAACTGTTTTCCCCCAGATTTTGGAAAAAAAAGGGTGCGGGTAGTATGCAAATGCGGGTAGTACACACCCGAATACGGTAACAATTATGGACAAGTATACAGGTTTTCTCACACATTTCTTTTCGTTGCAAAATTTCATACCCCCTGAATTTGATTCTTACCCCCAGTTTTTGTACCCAGGGGCTAAGGTTACCCCCAGAAATTAACATGAGTGGGAACACTGAAATATTGATCTTATTTCCGTTTCCAACATGGCTGTTTCCTGTAAAATCATGAAATAATGTAGATCGTTTTTTATGTCCCCGGTAGCGATAGCGGGGACATATTGTTTTTGCCCTGTCTGTTTGTTGGTTTGTAGGTTTGTTGGTTTGTACGTGGACAACTTTAACGTTGGCCATAACTTTTGAACCGTTGGAGATAGAGCTTTCATATTTGGCCTGAAGGTTCCTTGTGACAAGACCTTCACATTCATGCAAAAAAATTTGACCTGTGACCTTGACCTTGACCTTTGACCTACTTAAAAGAAAAAAATAACATTGGTCATAACTTTTGAACCACTTGAGATACAGCCTTTATATTTAGCATGTATGTTCCTTGTGACAAAAGCTTTTCATTCATGCAAAAAAATTTGACCTGTGACCTTGACCTTGACCTTTGACCTACTTAAAATAAAAAAATAACATTTTGGTCATAACTTTTGATCGGTTTGAGATAGAGCCTTCATATTTTGCATGTAGGTTCCTTGTGACAAGACCTTCACATTCATGCAAAAAAATTTGACCCGTGACCTTGACCTTTGACCTACTTAAAAGAAAAAAATAACATTGGTCATAACTTTTGAACCACTTGAGATACAGCTTTCATATTTAGCATGTATGTTCCTTGTGACAAAAGCTTTACACTCGTGCAAAAAAAATTTGACCTGTGACCTTGACCTTGACCTTTGACATACTTAAAATAAAAAAATAACATTTTGGTCATAACTTTTGAACGGTTTGAGATAGAGCCTTCATATTTTGCATGTAGGTTCCTTGTGACAAGAGCTTTACATTCACACAAAAAATTTTGAACTGTGACCTTGACCTTTGACCTACATAAAAGAAAAAGTTAACATTGGTCCTAACTTTTGAACCGTTTGAGATACAGCCTTCATATTTAGCATGTATGTTCCTTGTGACAATAGCTTTGCATTCATGCAAAGAATTTTGACCTGTGACCTTGACCTTTGACCTACTTAAAATAAAAAATACCATTTTTGTCATAACTTTTGAACGGTTTGAGATAGAGCCTTCATATTTTGCATGTAGGTTCCTTGTGACAAGAGCTTTACATTCACACAAAAAATTTTGACCTGTGACCTTGACCTACATAAAGAAAAAGTTAACATTGGTCATAACTTTTGAACCGTTTGAGATACAGCCTTCATATTTAGCATGTAGGTTCCTTGTGACAGACTCTTTACAGTCATGCAAAAATTTTGACCTGTGACCTTGACCTACTTAAAAAAATAAACATTTTTTGTCATAACTTTCGAACCGTTTGGGATAGAGCTTTCATATTTGGCATGTAGGTTCCCTGTGATTAGAGCTTTTCATTCATGCAAAATGTTTGGACCATGACCTTGACCTTTGACCTGCTTAAAAGAAAAAATAAAATTGTTCATAACTTTTGAACCGTTTAAGATAGAGCCTTAATATTTGGCATGTAGGTTCCTTGTGACAAGAGCTTTACATTCATGCATTTTTTTTTACCCGTGACCTTGACCTACTTTAAAGAAAAAAAAAATATTATTGTTCATAACTTTTGAACCGTTTAAGATAGAGCTTTCATGTTTGACATGTAAGTTTCTTGTGTCAAGGGCTTCCCACACAAACAAAAATCTTGAACTGTGAGCAATTTTGAATAAAAAATGACCATGCCCGGGGACATGTTCGTGTTTCACAAACACATCTTGTTTTTTTTATGAATTTAACGGCTGTCTGGTGAGTATTTTAAAAAGAAAATGAATTTCAGGTGTTTTAGATACCACAGGCTTGATATTCAGTTCACAACCAAGCTGAACTAGCGGAGAATTCGAAGTGAGAGCTGTTTGTAATTAGTTTTCGTGGTCCCATTTAGTGGTTATACTCGCCTGTCACGCGGGAGACCGGGGTTCGATTCCCCGCAGGGGAGCTTTCTTTAACCTACCTGAGAGTATTTACTAAGAGGAAGAGTACTAAGAAGACAACATACCTGAGAGATACTTTGACCAAAGCGTCAACAACAACAAACAGTGCTGCATGCAACTGTGTGCCGGTTGGTGGGAGGGGTGGCCTGGGTAATATGGGTGGAGGCGAGATGAGAGAAAAAAAAAGATGCTTAATAAAAAATCTACCCTGTCCATTTTTTTTTTCAAAGTTTTCTTTGAGCTATTGTCTTAGGATTGTCTTAGGACGTATCACCAGTAAACAATTCTGATTCTATTTGTTTGTTAAATTGTTTGTTTGTTTTCCAATACTGAGACACCCTCAGTTTTGAGGATTATGCGCAGGGGCACTTATGAGGTGCACCGGGACTGAACCCGGCCGGTCCCTTTATCCTGGCACCGAGGAACCAGTCGTAATGCTAACCCCTAAACTCCGAGCGCCAAGGGGGACAGCCATTACTACCAATTTTGTAAGTCTTTGGTTTGACTCGGTTGTGGGTTCGGCGGGGTATCGACCCCACAGGTTCGGTGGGGTATCGAGCCCACAACCTTCCGATCCGCAGGCGGACGCTCTACCACTGAGCTATTTATTTGGACTTTAGTACAGTTTGCAAGGGAAAAACATTTGTCTACCATAACGGACATTAATTTTGCCCGTTCAAATACATGTACATTTGTAAAATCTTAAGGAAAAAAATGAAAATTTTCATGGGAAAAATCTTTTTATTATTTCATTTCAAAACATTGATTGTGGTTTTTTTTATTGAAATCCTGGTTAAATTCCGGTGACACACACTACTTTCAGCTCATTATGTCTCCCCCGAAAAAAATTTTTTCGGAGAGACATATTGTTTTTCCCCCGGGCGTCTGTCCGTCTGTCTGTCTGTCCGTCTGTCCGTCTGTCTGTCTGTCACACATTCGTGTCCGCTCTGTAACTTGAAAACCGTTAGAGCTATCTTCACGAAACTTCGTATAAATATTAATCAGCATTAGACGACGTGCAGTGCGCAAGAACCATAACTCTCGCATTTATACTTTTTGAATTATCTCCCTTGGAAGTTTGTTGGTATGTATATATGTATGGGCAAATCCTGTCCGGTCAATAACTTTCTTATTTTTTGATGGATTTTAAAATTACTCGGCAGAAATATTAACAACCATAAGACGATGTGTGGTGCGCATGAGGCAGGTCGGTACCTCAAAGGTCAAGGTCATACTTAGAGGTCAAAGGTCAAAAAAGGGGCCTTTTTTTCGTATTTGGTCAATAACTTTCTTATTTTGAGATGGATTTTAAAATTACTTGGCATAATTATTAACAACCATAAGACAATGTGTGGTGCGCATGAGGCAGGTCTGTTCCTCAAAGGTCAAGGTCATACTTAGAGGTCAAAGGTCAAAAAAGGGGCCTTTTTTTCGTATTTGGTCAATAACTTTCTAATTTTGAGATGGATATTAAAATTACTTGGCATAATTATTAACAATCATGAGACGATGTGTGGTGCACATGAGGCAGGTCGGTACCTCAAAGGTCAAGGTCATACTTAGAGGTCAAAGGTCAAAAAGTGGGCCTTTTTTTCGTATTTGGTCAATAACTTTCTTATTTTGAGATGGATTTTGAAATCACATGGCAGAAATGTGAACCAATATAAGGCGATGTGTTGCGCGCAAGACCCAGGTTGGTACCTCAAAGGTCAAGGTCATACTTAGAGGTCAAAGGTAAAAAAGGGGCCTTTTTTCGGGTTTTGTCAATAACTTGCCTATTTTTAAATAGAATTTGAAGTTACTTGGCAAACATGTTAACTATCATGGGACGATGTGTTGCATGCATGATTCAGTTTGGTACCTAAAATGTCAAGGTCATACATAGAGGTCAAAGGTAAAAAAGGGGCCTTTTTTCGTGTTTGGTCAATAACTTTCTTATTTTTAGATGGATTTTGAAATTGCTAGGCAGAAATGTTAACCACCATGAGATGATGTGTTGCACGCATGACCCAGTTTAATACCTGAAAGGTCAAGGTCATACATTGAGGTTAAAGGTAAAAAAAGGGCCTTTTTTGTGTTCTGTCAATAACTTTCTTATTATGCCCCCAACTTTGAAAAAGTTGGAGGGGCATATTGGTTCTGGTTCGTTCGTCCGTTCGTCCGTCAGTTACGCTTTTGATGCATAGCATAACTAAAGAACCGTGTATGCTAGGGTTTTGAAATTTCATATATGGATTCCTCATGGAAAATTAGCTTACGCATATTTTTTTTCTCGTCCGGATTATGCCCCCTTCAAGAGTTATTGCCCTTTGAATTTTTTTTTTAATAAAATCTTGTCAGCAAGATATCTCAAAAACTATTGGAGCTAGAGCCTCCAAAGTTGGTGAATATATTGATGGTGATGAGTAGATGAACTGATTAACTTTTGACAAAATTCCAATAAATACTTTGTGAGTTATGGCCCTTTGTCATTTTGGTAATTTGTGCCCATTGTAATGTATGCTAAAAGTGATGCATAGCATAACTTTAGAACCGTGTATGCTAGGGTTTTGAAATTTCTTATATGGATTCCTCATGGAAAATTAGCTGACGCGTATTTTTTTTCTCGTCCGGAATATGCCCCTTTCAAGAGTTATTGCCCTTTGAAATTTTTTTAATAAAATCTTGTCAGCAAGATATCTCAAAAACTATTGGAGCTAGAGCCTCCAAAGTTGGTGAATAGATTGTTGGTGATGAGTAGATGAATTGATTAACTTATGACAAAATTCCGAAAAATACTTAATGAGTTATGGCCCTTTGTCATTTTGGTAATTTGTGCCCATTGTAATGTATGCTAAAAGTGATGCATAGCATAACTTTAGAACCGTGTATGCCATAGTTTTGAAATTTCATATATGCATTTCTGATGGAAAATAAGCTGACGCGTATTTTTTTTCTCGTCCGGATTATGCCCCTTTCAAGAGTTATTGCCCTTTGAAATTTTTTTTCATAAAATCTTGTCAGCAAGATATCTCAAAAACTATTGGAGCTAGAGCCTTGAAAGTTGGTGAATATATTGGTGGCGATGAGTAGATGAACTGATTAACTTTTGACTAAATTCCGAAAAATACTTTGTGAGTTATGGCCCTTTGTCATTTTGGTAATTTGTGCCCATTGTAATGTATGCTAAAAGTGATGCATAGCATAACTTTAGAACCGTGTATGCTAGGGTTTTGAAATTTCATATATGGATTCCTCATGAAAAATTAGCTGACGGGTATTTTTTTTCTCGTCCGGATTATGCCCCTTTCAAGAGTTATTGCCCTTTGAAATGTTTGTAATAAAATCTTGTCAGCAAAATATCTCAAACACTATTGGAGCTAGACCCTTGAAAGTTGTTGAGTATATTGGTGGTGATGAGTATATGAACTGATTAACTTTTGACAAAATTCCGAAAAATACTTTGCGAGTTATGGCCCTTTGTCATTTTGGTAATTTGTGCCCATTGTAATGAATGCTAAAAGTGATGCATAGCAGAACTTTAGAACTGTGTATGCTATGGTTTTGAAATTTCATATATGCATTCCTAATGGAAAATAAGCTGACGCGTATTTTTTTTCTCATCCGGATTATGCCCCTTTCAAGAGTTATTGCCCTTTGAATTTTTTTTTAATAAAATCTTGTCAGCAAGATATCTCAAAAACTATTGGAGCTAGAGTCTTGAAAGTTGGACCATGAGTCATGTGCAAGACCTAGGTCCATACCTCCAATGTCAAGGTCATACCTCAAAGGTAAAAAAAAAAGGACAGTCAATAACTTCCTTAATCTTTGATGGATTATGAAATTACTTGGCAGAAATGTTAACCATCATGAGACAATGTGTTGTACCGCAAAGGTCAAGGCCATACTTAGAGGTCAAAGGTAAAAAAGTGCTTTTTTTGTTTACGGCCAACAACTTTTTTATTTTTTTATGAACATTTTTAAAGTTACTATGCAGAAATGTTCATCTTCATTATATGATGTGTTGCACACAAGACCCAGCTCAATACCTCCAATGTCAAGGTTATACTTAGCAGTCAAAAACGGGGGAGACATCTGTGTTTTTGTAGAAAAACAAATTCTAGTTAAAAACTACATTTAGATTTTTGTTGCTGTTTTATGTTTTTTAGAGAAAATCAGTCTTGATATTTCATTTGAATGGTCTGCCTAGCAGACCATTCAAATGAAATGTCAAGCCTGATTTTGTCTGAAAAATCAGGAAAAAAAAGTATTTGAAAATATCATTTCCTGTTGTTTGGTACTTAAAGGGTCAAATATCTTATCAGATCTAAAAAAAAAAAAAAAGACCTACCTACCTACCCACCTCACAAATGATGGGTAGGAGCACAGCAAACATACATTTTTTTAAGGATGGCCTCATATAAGACTCAACACAAAGGTCTGTTCAAAGATTTATTTTTGAATTTATTTTCTGTTCATGTTTACAATCAAGTTCTCGTTTTCTGTTCAAAATAAAGTAAGATAATTCTTTTTGCTGGTCTTCTTTCACTAACCTGTAAGGAAATCGTTTATGCTACGGTTACATTTGGCTTACGGCGCCCGAAAGTCCCGTTTCGTACGGGCTCATACGACATCGTACAGTCGCCGCATAAATAAAAATGCATTAATGTAAACACAGAAATCGTAGCTCTCGGCACAAAATTCGATATTAAAATCGTACGGCGCCCGTAGTCAAATGTAACCGTAGCATTAAACAGACTGCCGGATCACTTTTGAGGTTCAACTAGAGTCCAAAATCGGACGGCTAGCAATACAATATGTCTGAGAATGGGCATTTGAAAATGGCTGGTACAGAGATGACAAAAGTGCAAAACTTTGTTGGTTAGTTGTATTGTTGCTTTACATCCCAGTAAACAACTAAGGTCATGTCAGGATGGTCAGTTTTCCTAAACACACTATTCCTGGGTGGAGGACTCAGTGCACATACCTTAGCCAGAAACTGACAACTGCCCTTCTTGAATCAGCGGAAGGAGGATCATGACTAGAGAATATCTCATGATCACTCACCACGAAAGAATGGTGCCAGACCCTGGGATAGAACCAGCGAGGTCCCAAAACACATAGGATCGTGACGCACTACCAACTGTGCTAGCCGGGCCGGCCTAAAATATTTTGTGATGACACATTTAAAGTCATTTAAGGGGATGACAGGTACCCCTAACTTAATGAATAATAAGCATTACTTTGGAAGTCGAAAACACTTTGAGAGATGTTCATAAAAACCTGCAAAAGTAAAGTACAAAATGCAACTACTGTATAAAACTACTGATTGTGTCCTTTTAACAGGATTAAATGACTGAAGTGCATGTCACTGACGATATATGTTTGTCATAAAGGCAAAAATGGAAGGAATATACATCTCTAGCCAGAACAAGTTGGGATAACAAATATTTTGTTTAAAGAAATAATGTCAACATGCTCAATTTCTTGCAACATACACTGTCAGGTCAAACACTTAAATTTATAGCCCTTTTTCTTTTAAAAAAAAAAAGTTCTATGCATGGGTGATATGAAGCTAAAATAACTTCTATGCATGGGTGTAAAACAGCTAAAATTGCTTCCATGGGTGGCTAGTCAAATTTCAAGCTGGTGTCCACCCCCCCCCCCCCCCTGATATGTTTTGCTGGAACAGCCCTTAGATAGTCGAAAATGCTTAATAACTTCTCATATAGTAGGTTGGGTAATAATAAAAATTATCACCCTCAGGCCTAAGGGAGTTTTTTATGGGAAAGTCGGGTGAGGTTTAATAATGAAAATTATCCCTTAGTTATCCTTATAATTTTTCGCAGAAATGTATGATTTTAAGTTGTATGATGTTAATGATAGTTCTTTTCTGTTTCAGTATTGCTGTTGGGAAAATCCACACTTCTCGTCGACAGTACTCAGTGAGCTTCTGTGGCAGGTAAAAATAACTTTATCTGTTTACCCGTATACCGTATTTACCCTAAATATTCGGACACATCAACTCCTTGCCATTCTTGTTCTAAAATTTGAACAAATACAATTTACTACCCGACTTTGTGTCAAAGAATAGCGGGATGAGTGGCAAACAGTGTAGACCATCTGGGTCTACACTGTTTGGTCAGATTTGTCTGTCCAAAAACATACGGTAAAAACAGTATGACAGTAAAAAATCTTCCATTTCCAGTCATTGAAGTGTGCCGGGTATGTTTTGTTTGTGGTAAATTTTACAAAAATTCCTGTACTTTAAGCAAACTTTTTAAGCTGAGGCGATTCTTATGAATTTCAACAGTTTTTTCTTGGAGTAATTAAAGGGAAAGTCCTTCAGTGATAAAACACCTTATTGTGATTCTTTATTGCAGCTAATTTTATATAAATGCTAACTTCAAGAAACCAGGGCCTCCGCCTGTCGGGGCCTGGCAAAATAGATAGGGCTGCGTGGGGCGCTCCACGCAGAGCTGAAGCCGACGGTGACCACACGTGAGTACTGGTAAGCCACTTGGAAGGTCTAAGCCTGCCTAGGCAAAGTGGTGCGAGTTGCACCATACATGCACATAAACACTATTAGTTTCATTAATCAGCAGGGCTTGAGATGTCATTTCATCTCGGCGTCAGGTAAAAGTCATACAAAATTGGAAGCAACGCCACCAGAGTGACCTAAAAAGTGTTGATGTGGATTCGGATCAATTCAAAGAAACCAAAAAAAAGACTTAAGGGGAATGGGTACACCTTCAGGGGAGGCAACTCCTACAAAAGTATTTTGTCTCCCATATCAGTAGGGGTCAACTCTTTTAAAGAGAAATTCTTTCCTTTAAAAGTAGACCCCTTTTTCAGTGGGACAGGGCTTATAAAAAAACGAACAGGAAGTCCTGAAATTTGCCTCCCTTTGTCAAATGATGGAAATGTTCTCATTCCCCTTAAGAAACAAATACTATATAACGAGGGTAATCTATATTTACATTGCTGATATATCTTTGTAGGTGGCGTATTCATACACATATGAGTTGAGGCCATACCTAGATCTGTTGTTACAAATGTTATTGTTAGAAGATAGTTGGCAGAACCACAGAATACACAATGCCCTGAAAGGTAATACACACCAACCTCTTAGTAACATATTGTAGGAGTCAAAAGCAGAAACAGTGTTAGTAAAAAAACTGTTGCATCACATGAGCTATTCCGTGAAATCAAGACCCCCCTAAACCCCACTTCGTATAGAGAAAATTGGGATTTACGGTGGTATACATTAAGTTTCTTATTTCTGCTTCAGTACTTAGGTTGTGGGTACTCGTTAGAACCGCCTCAATGAGGCGGTTCTAATGAGCACTCAAAACCTATGTTTTGTGTATTTATCAGAAAAAATTCACGGAATTTCATCAGAAAAGTAGCCATTTAGGAGATGTGAAAAATCCACTATGTTTCACTGGTGAGTTATCATAATGTATCCAAACTAAATAAAAGGAATAATCTTGAATTCTTGAACACCAGATAAGAAAATCTTCGACTCAACCCTATGATATAAATTCTTATCCTACCCAGGTATAGGATGAAAATTGAGAATTTTCTCTTATTTGATGTGCACTGGTTGAATATGATGCCGCATACGCCATCGTTAAGCTTGACTTAGCATACAGTTACATCAAAACGCTACAAAATTGTCATCAGAATATGGTCGACATAGACATTTGAAGTGACTGCATTATAAAAAAAAAATCCACTCTCTGAAACCTGTAAATTAGGAGTAATTTTCATTTCTCCGTATGTCAGTTACTGGCAAAGTAATAACATATTTACTGTATGTGTTTAAGAAAGCACACGACCTGTTAGTGGGAGTCAAAGCTTTCTTTCCATTAAGAGAAGACCCTTTTATATGGTCACTTTAAAGGAAATAAAAAAACAACTGAAGTTCCAAACTTACCATTCACCATTATGGTAAGAAACTCACGTTTCTGCTTAAAAAAATGATCACTAAGTAGTATCTTAACCCATTTCAGACTGGAAACCCCTAAACGGGTACCCTGGCAAACAGTGCAGGCCCAGATCAGACGCCGCAGAACGCGGCGTCTGATCAGGGCCTCCACTGTTTGCTAAAAGTTCAGTCTTTTTCCTAATCAATTTTGATGAAAACGCAACCTGACACCCCTAAATTTTGAAATGGGCTCCAGCTATATATAAGGAGGAAGATTCCATTTGGTACAAAAAGGGTTAAAGCTTAACAAGCTCAGATATATACACTTACCTTGAATTTTCAGTCACTCTAGCTGATGTATGTCTTTGGGTACCTTACATATAAACTTCAAAAGAAGCCTTCATGGTGTTGAAGTTAAGCTACTTGCCTCACAACCCAGAGGTAGTGAGTTTGATCCCAGACATTCAGAACAGTCTTTAAATGGAGGTCCAGTCTGTACATGACCTTAGTTCTTGGTGGAATGTATGAAAACCATGAGTTCCAGTTTCCTGTGAAAAATGTATTAACATTTGTCTCTATTTTATGTTGTATAACTATTTCAGGAATACCAGATGACAGAGATGGTCTATTAGACACAATACAGAGGTCAAAGAGTCATTATCAAAAGAGAGCCTACCAGTGTATTAAGATGATGGTGGCACTTTTCATGCAGTAAGTTCCTACATT
The DNA here is from genome assembly GCA_963580285.1 of Lucinisca nassula. Taxonomy (NCBI): domain Eukaryota; kingdom Metazoa; phylum Mollusca; class Bivalvia; order Lucinida; family Lucinidae; genus Lucinisca; species Lucinisca nassula. The sequence continues at coordinate 101,433,113 of OY757024.1, read as the reverse complement.
TCTAATTCTATAAACTGCTTAGGTCTTAGCCTGCCAAGGAAAAGTGGTGCAAGTTGAACCGCTCCTTTACCCTAGCAGTTTCTTTGGGTGCTAGGGCTTGAGATGTCATTTCATCTTAATGTTGGGTAAAAGTCCCACAAAATCAGAGGCATTGTGTCCAAAATGACCTAAATAGTGTTGACAGGGACATAAAACTCAAACTTGTTATGGGTACTCTTTAGAATTGCCTCAATAATTGCTTCATTGAAGCAGTTCTAACAAGTATCCATTACATGTTTTGAGGCAGTTCTAACAGGTATGCACATGTATCTAACAAGAAATGAGGAAATTTATCTATTTATTATCCCCACGTTTTTCAACGAAAAAGTGGGGATATTGTTATCGCCTCCGTCCGTCCGTCTGTCCGTCTGTCTGTCCGGCTATCTCCTCCTAAACCGTTAGCCGGAATTCAACCAAATTTGGTATGCGAGTTGCTTACATGAATGGCTTGCGCAAGAGCACATTTTTTTTTTGTCCCCGCCCCCAGGGGCCCTGGGGAGGGGTCAAAAGGTCAAATTTTGACCTACTGTGGAGAAAATGTGGGGATTTGCGATGGCTTGCCATCGACTGCGCGCTCTAGTTACCCTTGTTTTTCCATATCTCAAGCTGTGAACACAAGTCAGAGTGTTTACGAACATGGATGCATTGTTTTACTTTTGTTTTATAAAAATGGCATTGAACTCACACAAATAATAGTCTCTTCTAAACTTAACCCTTGTCTTGCTGAGCCCGGATATGCCTTACCTTTCAAACAATGTAGATCCAGATCGGATGGCTTCTGATCAGGATCTTCATTGTTTGTCATTCAGTTTATGAATTTGTTGCAATGATTTGCATCAAGAAATCTGATTGGTTGATAATCAGTGGTGGGTGTGGCATATTTGAATATTCAGCAGGTCAAGGGTTAAAATTCTGATGGAGCTTCAGTGGCTCAAGCTGTAATGACTCATTTTCCATGGCTGATTAAAAATTTTATTCAGTCCTCAGGGGAATAGGCCTCCATGACTTAGTGATTAAGAGTGCTGACTCTTAATCATTAGGCCTCCCTGCCATGGATTCAAACCTCGCTCGGTTTACATGTGCAATGCCAAGTTCTGCATCCAAAGTTCAAAGTTTTCTCGGGGTACTTCAGTTTTCACCCACTTCTGATTGTTACAGTCTTCTAAGAGCAGTCACATTGAAATAAAAAAAAAAGAGTCAAGACGGAATGGCAAACACCAGGAGCAATCTGATCTATGTCTGCAATGTTGCTTAGGTCTGTATGTTCCAATAATTGGGATCATTACGGTACATAGACATAGTCTTGCAAGAACCTTCACATGAAATAGGATGGGAGGTTGGGCTGGACTAGGGTGCTGGATAGCTAACAGCGCCTGGGTATCGTACTTCTTTGGACCATAGTAGGACAACAGCATACAGTGCATGCAGCAGATGCGGAATGGATGTTTTTTGTGGGGTTGGTGGTGGTTCCTGTCTAATGCCCCAAAAGCTTGGAAATGGCTCGCTACTATGGCTAGTTAATTGAGGACTTAGCCATTGACCTGCAATATAGTAAATACATGGTTAGTGTCTTTAATAATAAATTATAATCGGTTTGCCGCGACAATTTTATAGGGGCTCGCTGAAGCTCAACCCTATAAAATTGTCGCGGCGAACCAATTATATTTTATTATTAAAGACACTAATCATGTATTTAGTTTATACCTCAATCTAAAAAAATCAAGGGGTTTTGCGATAATTTAGCAAATTTAACCCCCCAAAAAGAGACAGCAGTTTGGCATGTGAAACGTTATTCAGTGCCATGGCGCGCACACGTAACATATTGTGACGTCAAATAGTGCAAATTTTCTGACGTCACCGCGCCACAGAGACGTTAGAAACAACATGGACGCTCGAGTAAAAGTTTCTCAGCACTTTACATTCTGTATGAAAATTGGCAAAAAAAATAGTTTATTTCAGCTTTGGAAATTATTTTCGAGAATTAGACGCAACTGCAGTAGCAGTGCACAATTATTCCAACGGACCATTCAATCCAGGAAAGCCCGAGAAGGTAAGAATCTAGCTGAAATTACTGAAAATATCTTAAAATAAATATAGCTAAGATTAAAAACTTGCAGTTTGGTTGTTTACCCGAGTATAAAAGGTTGCCTGTTATTGTTTACACTTGAAAATTAGGTACTTGAAAGGTAGATCCTGTCTGTAAACGGTCACTAGGCCTATTATAGGTCAGTAGAAGGTATTACAGGTCACTACTGATTATAGCATGCCATTATTCAACCCCCTTTATTAGGTTACTAGAATGCCTGGTTGCAGTATAAAAGGCTTTTGTATGTAATAAACTGTTATTTTCAGTTGTCAGCCAGCAGCACAGATGTTACAGAACAATGGAGATCTGAAACGGAAGTGGACCTGGGCTGTAGAGTGGTTGAATGATGAACTGGAAAGAGTAAGTGAGACTTTGTATAAATCATTGTTAGCTCATTTTATATGAGAAGCCTCCGGGTACTCCGGTATTCGCCCACCTCTGATTAACGAATGGCTCGATATGAGTGAAATAATCTTGAAAGGGCCGTAAAACCAAAACCAAAAAAAAAAAAAAAAATATGAGAAGCCTCACAATGGGACTCTGGCAAATGGTGCATGGCCTTAATGCTGCATCTGCTCTGGGTTACTCACAAAAAGTTCAGCCATTTTCTAAACCAATTTCTAAAAGTAAGGCAACCTGACACTCCAAATTTCAAAATCAGCTGCTGCTATATACAGCAAAAATTCCTATATTAAGACCACCTTTTGGACTGGTCAAAAGTTTAAGACCACTTTTGAACAGTCCAAAAGGTGGTCTCCTTCCTTTTCAATAAGCTTTTAAAAACAGATTTAGTCACTTTTTAGCTCACCTGTCACGTAGTGACGAGGTGAGCTTTTGGGATCACTTTTTGTCCGTCGTGCGTGCGTCCATCCGTCCGTAAACAATTTCAAATTAGTATATCTCTAATACCCCATGGCCAATCTTGATCAGATTTCATGTGAAGCATCATCAGGTAGGGGGAAAGGCTGCATAAGGTTTTTGGGCTGATCAGATTGGAATTCTGGTTGCCATGGCAACATATAGCTCCCATAGACTTATATAGGGAAAAATTTTAAAAATCTTCTTCTCTGAAACCACAGGGCCCAGAGCTTAGATATTTAGCATGTAGCAAGGGCAAGTGGTCAACTACATAATTCCTGCCAATCATGCCCCTGGGTGCCAAATGGACGACGCCCCGGGCCCCCCTTCGCTCCCATAGACTCATAATGGAAAAAAGCTTCAAAAATCTTCTTCTCTGAAACCACAGGGCCCAGAGCTTAGATATTTAGCATGTAGCAATGGCAAGTGGTCACCTACATAATTCCTGCTAATCATGCCCGCAGGTTCCAAATGGGCCACTTCCCAGGGCCCCTTCACTCCCATAGACCCATAATGGATAAAAGCTTCAAAAATCTTCTTCTCTGAAACCACAGGACCCAGAGCTAAGGTATTTAGCATGTAGCAATGGCAAGTGGTCACCTACATAATTCCTGCCAATCATGCCCCTGGGGTCCAAATAGGCCACACACGGGGCCCCTTAGCTCCCATAGACTCAAAATGGAAAAAAAGCTTCAAAAATCTTCTTCTCTGAAACCACAGGGCCCAGAGCTTAGATAATTATCATGTAGCAATGGCCAGTGGTCACCTACATAATTCCTGCCAGTCATGCCCCTGGGGTCCAATGGGCCACGCCCCGGGGCCCCTTCGCTCCCATAGACTCATAATGGAAAAAAACTTCAAAAATCTTCTTCTCTGAAACCACAGGACCCAGAACTTAGATATTTAGCATGTAGCAACGGCAAGTGGTCACCTACAAAATTCCTGCCAATCATGCCCCTGGGTTCCAAATGGGCCACGCCCCGGGGCCCCTTAGCTCCTATAGACTCATAATGGAAAAAAAGTCCAAAAAGCTTCTTCTCTGAAACCACAGGGCCCAGAGCTGAGATATTTAGCATGTAGCAACGGCAAGTGGTCACCTACATAAATCCTGCCCCTGGTGTCCAAATGGGCCACGCCCCGGGGCCCCTTAGCTCCCATAGACTGATAATGGAAAAACAATGCTTCAAAAATCTTCCTCTCTGAAACCACAGGGCCCAGAGCTTAGATATTTAGCATGTAGTAATGGCAATTGGTCACCTACATAATTCCTGCTAATCATGCTCCTGTGTTCCAAATGGGCCACACCCCGGGGCCCCTTCGCTCCCATAGACTCATAATGGAAAAAAAACTTCAAAAATCTTCTTCTCTGAAACCACAGGGCCCAGAACTTAGATATTTAGCATGTAGCAATGGCAAGTGGTTGCCTACATAATTCCTGCCAATCATGCCCCTGGGGTCCAAACGGGCCACGCCCGGGGCCCCTTAGCTCCTTTAGACTCATAATGGAAAAAAGGCTTCAAAAATCTTCTTCTCTAAAACCACAGGGGCCAGAGCTTAGATATTTAGCATGTAGCAATGGCAAGTGGTCACCTACATAAATCCTGCCAATCATGCCCCTGGGGTCCAAATGGGCCTCACCTTGGGACTCCCTTAGCTCCCATAGACTCATAATGGAAAAAGCTTCAAAAATCTTCTTCTCTGAAACCACAGGGCCCAGAGCTTAGATATTTAGCATGTAGCAACAGCAAGAGGTCACCTACATATTTCCTGATAATCATGCCCCTGGGGTCCAAATGGGCCACACCCCGGGGCCCCTTTGCTCCCATAGACTCATAAAAAGTTTCAAAAATCTTCTCAGAAACTGTGAAGCACAGAACTTAGATATTTAGTATCTAGCAACATAAAATAGACAGCTACATAAATCCTGCTAACCCTGCCCCTGGGGTCAAAATTGGCCACGCCCTAGCTTATCAGCTCCAATAGACTTATAATGGAAAAAAACTTAAAAAATCTTCTTCTATGAAACCATAAGGCCCAGAGCTTAGATTTTTAGTATGTAGCAACATCAGGTGGCCACCTACATAAATCCTGTCAGTTATGCTCCTGGGATCCAAATTGGCCACCCCCAGGGCTCTTTAGCTTCCATAGACTTACAATTGGAAAAACTTAAAAAATCTTCTTCTGAACCACAGGGCTATTATAATGAAAAAAAAACAAAAACACACACACAAAAAAAAAAAAAAAACTTAAAATGGGGAAAAAAAAAAATCTTCAAAAATCTTCTCTGAAACCATAAGTCCCAGAGCTTAGGTATTTAGCATGTAGCAATGTCGAGTTGTCGCCTACATAAATCCTGCCAATCATGCCCCTGGGGTCCAAATTGGCCAAATCCTGTGGCCCCTTAACTCCAACAAACATATAAGGGAAAAAAGCTTCAAACATCTTTGAAATCCTGGAGGTACAGACCTTAGATATTTAGTATATAGCAACACAAAATGGTCGCCTACATAAATCCTGCCAACCATGCCCTTTGGGTCAAAATTGGCCAAGCCCCAGGGCTCATTAGCTCCTATAGACTTTTACTGGAAAAAAACTTCAAAAAATCTTCTTCTCTAAACCAAAAGGCACAGATTTGGTTTGATTTGAGGTTTTACATCCCCGTCAACACTGTATAGGTCATTTTGGAGATTTCTCTTCCAATTATGTGGGACTTTTAGCCGACATTGAGATGAAATTACATCTCAAGCCCTGTCGTCCAATGAAACCAATAGGGTTTATAAGCATGGACACCGCTTTGCCTGAGCTTTGATATTTAGTATGTAGCAAATGTCAAGTGGTCTCCTACACTAATGATTTTCTGGTACACAGGTGAGCGATATAGGGCCATTGGGCCCTCTTGTAGGTGGTCTTTATAGCAGAATTTTACTGCAGAAGACGAAAGATATTTGGCAAGGTAAGTATTAGGGTGTACAATATTTACTGCACATTGCGGTATCACAGCAGGGTCTACACTGTTGCCACTTATCATGCTATTTTTAGACACAAATTCTGGTAGTTATTTTATAACAAAGTTTGGTAAGGAGTTGAGGTCATGGATATTTATGGCAAATGCAGTAATTTTAATAGTTTTTATAACAAAAGCTGGACTGTTGTAATAACAAGAGCCTCAGAAACTTGATTATTTCATCAGATCCTAAGGTGACAACATTTTTCACGTTCAAATCACTGAGAATGACGGGTAAATATATTCTGTATTGGTATGAACAGAAAAATTGTTGCATTTATTTGTACTTAATTGTTTATGAGTATTAGGAATAGCATGCGTAACTGCCCAATCGTCCAATATACACTACTTTGTTATGAAAGACATTTAACTTTTCCATATTTCATAGCAAAAATGATCAAGATTCTGTCCTCATTGCAACGTACTTAGCTTGCTGTTTAAGGATAATTACTACATCATTCGGTGGGACATTTCTTCCAAAAAATATTTATGTTTCCCTTATCAGCCAGGGTCTACACTCAGAGGAAAGAATTTGCTTTGCTATGAAGGAGAAAATCCTTGCCTCTGATCCTAGACCTCTTTTGCAAATCGATTTGATGAAGACACCTTTTGCAGGAAAGCAAACAAGATATCACAAAAGTTTTCTCCCTTTTGAAAAAGGACAGAACTGGGCTCCATGGCCTAGTGGATAAGAGCGCTGACTCTTAATCATTAGATCTCTCACCGCTGTGGTTTGAGCCTGGCTCAGGTCACAGGTGCAACACCCAAGTTCTGCAATGGAAGGTCAGGTGGTTTTTCCATCTCTGATTAATGATTGGCTCAATGTGAGCAAAATAATCTTGAAAGGGCTGTAAAACCTACCTACCCCTCCCCCCCCCCCCCCCCCCCCAAAAAAAAAGATGCCAGAATAGGAGGTGTATTAAGACCATCTAAAATAAAGACTGATTTTGCTTTAGTAGGTTGCAGTTATTCTTCCTTTGTATTTTCTGCATACAGTGCGCTCTGGTCAGAGTCCAACTTTGGGACTGTTCAAAAGTGGTCTTAAAAGACCACTTTTGAACAGTTCCAAAGGTGGTCTTGATATAGGAATTTTACTGTATTACATGTACTATTTTCCTGTATTACATGTACTATTTTCCTGTATTACATGTACTATTTTACTGTATTACATGTACTATTTTACTGTATTACATGTACTATTTTACTGTATTACATGTACTATTATCATGTTATTAATCAAATAACTTCGTATTGGCCCAGTTACAGGTCCGAAGGCCGAGGCCAATACAGCTGACCGGGGACCTGTAACTTGGCCAATGCGAAATTACTTGATTAATGACAATTTTATTAATTGACACAATTAAAAAAAACATGATTATTGATTTTTTGACCTCACTTGACCTCAGTTAATATTGGTTGACCTGGTGTCAATACGGATGACCTCCGATCAATACAGGATAGTCAATTAATAATTTACTGTATTACATCAGTAATTACATCAATAATTATAGTATTCCTAAGATATTCCTAAAGATATTAACACTCTCATTAAAAAAGGAGTAATAAGGATAATTAAGGGGAATGGGAACACCGGGCAGGATTTTCCCGCATTTGTCAAAGGGAGACAACTTTCAGGACTTCATTTTCGCATTTATATAAGCCCTGTCCCACTATAAAAGGGGTCTACTCTTAAAGGAAAGAATTTGCTCCTCAGGAGCAAATTCTTTCCTTTGAGAGTTGACCATTATTGACATGGAAGATATAAACATTTTTGCAGGAGTTTTCTCCCCTGAAGGTGTTCCCATTTCCCTGAAAGACTATGTTGTGGGTACCTGTTAGAATCTACTCTGATGATTCTAACAAGTACCTACACCATAAATGTGCTGTATATCAGTGGTTTCCATTTCAGCGTCCATACCAGGGCAATGCCCAGTATACATACAACAATTGGTCACCACCAGCTCAATCTAATGAGACGTCCAATGGTTATTTCCTAGAGAGATCTCAGAGTGCTAGAGTGACACTAGCAAAAGCTATTGAGCTGTGTCCAGAGGAGGTATGTTCCAATTGCATATGGTTGTGGGGTATAATGTTTCAATTATATAGTTACGGGCCTCTCGCCCATCAGAGCTTGGAGAAATAGATTGCTGCGGATTCAAGAAGGGCTGTTGTCAGTTTCTGGTGAAAGAATTTGTATATAAGCCTGCCATGGGAAAATGTGGCTAGTTAAACTGATTGGGCTGATATTACCAAAACGGTGTTGACTGTAAAAAAATCAAACATGACTTCTGCCTCAAATATTGTCTGCGGCAGTCTTCTACTTCTGTTACTGGCAAAAGTTTGCATTGTTATGCATAAGAATTTATTTTTCTAATTCCCACTTTCACCCCACTGTGACCTAATAGTGCTATAAATATATTGTTAATCTTTTTATAGAAGATTCTAGAAAACTGAGTCACAGATTAATTTCTATTTTGTAAACAACATGTTTACAAGGAAAAGTACTTCAGAACCTTCCAGAAAGTTCAGGTTTGCATTATTTTTAGAAGATTACCTCATCTTATTCCACAACCCTGTGGAACATTCTAGAGAAATCATAGGGTCTATAAAAGAGCATGATTTTTCTCATTGAGTGAGACTTTGGAGTTTGATGTTTGGGCTTATAGGGAAAGTTATTTCTAAATTCTGTGTTGAATTGTTAAAGGATATTACTTTTCATTTTGGACTGTGAATTCTGTGGGATCAAGGAAAATAGATTCATTCAGGATATTTCATAACAGAGCTAAGTACATTTAATTAGGGCCCCGCACTGAAAGTGTGGGTGCCCTATAGTAATCACTCTGTCCGTCCGTCTGTCTGTCTGTCTGTCCGTCTGTCCGTCCACAAATTTTTTTATCCTCCATAACTTTTTATTATTCCTGGATGGATTTAAATATTACTTGGCATCATTCTGTCCGTCCGTCTGTCTGTCTGTCTGTCTGTCCGTCTGTCCGTCTGTCCGTCCACAATTTTTTTTATCCTCCATAACTTTCTTATTCCTGGATGGATTTAAATATTACTTGGCAGAAATGTTAACCGTAATGTGATGGAGTGTTGCGCGCAAGACTCAGGTCCGTACCTCAAAGGTCAAGGTCATACTTAGAGGTTAAAGGTCAAAAAAGGGTCTTTCCTGTGTCCAATTAATAACTTTGTTATTATTCCTGGATGGATTTAAATATTACTTGGCAGAAATGTTAACCATAATGTGACGAAGTGTCACACGCAAGACCCACAGCCGTACCTCAAAGGTCAAGGTCATACTTAGAGATAAAAGGTCAAAAAAGCGTCTTTTTCATTGTGTCCAATCTATAACTTTCTTATACCTGGATGGATTTAAATATTACTTAGCAGAAATATTAACCATAATGTGACAGTGTGTCACGCGCAAGACCCAGGTCCGTACCTCAAAGGTCAAGGTCATACTTAGAGGTGAAAGGAAAAAAAAACGTCTTTTTTAACATCAACATTTTCCTACTCCTCTGATAGCGCTGCCGGGGCCCTAGTCAGTTTCACTGACAGCTCTAGTTTTCTTACTTCTACAGGTTAAAGTTAACTTGTAAATAAATTTTGTTAAATTTTTCCAAAAGGCTTGTTTGCTTTTTCTTTCTGCTACGCCTGGCTCGTAACAGAAATTGGGGGCTGGTCCGGGATAAACCATTTCGAGCATTTTAAAACCGACATTTCATGTGACGGCAGGTAATTGTCATTTTTATTGTAAAATATAGACTTGGCAGTTGCTTCACAGACTATAGGCATATAGGGGATTGTCAATTCATGTGAATTGTCATTTCAGGTGAAATAGTACTTGTCATTTCATGTGAAATTCTCGTTGGGCTTGTCATTTAGAAAAAAAAAAAAAAAAAAAAAAAAACTTTGTCAAATTAACCTCAATCTGTATTTCCATAAATACTTTATAAAACAAATAAAAAGCAAACATGTCGTTTGATTTGAGAAGCTTTTTGGCTCAGCCTACTCAGGAGTTGTTTAATCTGGCCAAAAGGACAGATTTGCTAGAAATTGCTTCCCATTATGGGGTCACTGCTGTTAAAACAAGCATGAAAAAACATGAAATTAAGAATATTTTGGTACAGTTTTTGGTTGATGAAGAACTTTTCGATCCATCTGCTTTGTCTCTCATTATGGTTTCACATACTGAATTACAAATGAGACAAATTGAAATAGGAAGGCAAATTGAATTAGAGAAGTTAAGATTAGAAATGGAAGAAAGAGAGAAAGAAAAGCAAAGAGAAATGCAAGAAAGAGAGAAGGAAAAAGAAAGAGAAATGCAGAGACAAATGCAGATGGAAAAATTAGAAATGGAGAGGGAAAAAAGAGAAATGGAGGAACGCCTTCAGAAAGAAAAATTAGAAAAAGAAGAGCGACTTGAAATAGAAAGAGAAAAATGGCATTTTCAACTAAAGATGAAAGAACTGGAACTCCAGGGTCAGGATAGGGTGAAACCTTCCCCTGTTTTTGACTCTGGTAGTTACTTTGATGCCACAAAGCATATCAGATTAGTTCCCCCATTTCAGGAAAAAGAGGTAGATAAGTATTTTTTGCATTTCGAAAAAGTTGCAGAAAATTTAAAATGGCCAAAAGAGCATTGGACCTTACTTTTGCAAAGCGTTGTTGTCGGAAAGGCTCGAGACATTTACACTCAGCTAACTGTCGAGCAAAGCTCAGACTATGATCTGGTCAAGGAGCTTATTCTTAAGGCATATGAGTTGGTCCCTGAGGCTTACAGGCAGAAATTTAGGAATTGCAAAAAAGAAATTTCCCAGACCCATGTAGAATTTGCTCGAACCAAAGAACAGCTATTTGATAGGTGGTGTTCTTCTAAAAAAGTAGGCTCTGATCATGACAAACTTAGACAGCTTGTCCTTGTTGAAGAGTTCAAACGGTGCATAAATTCAGACATTAAATCTTTTCTCGATGAGAGACAGGTTGAAACTTTGGAGGAAGCTTCTCGTTTGGCAGATGATTATGCTTTGACTCATAAAGTCTCATTTATGAACAGGCCTTATCCTCGAAAACCTTATAATCCACAGACAGGTCCAAGATTCTATCCCAGTAATCCTTCTGATAGTTATAGCCATACATCTAGTACTATGCCCAAACTTTCTGGTGAAAATAAAAGCCAGAATCCTTCCAAACCTTCTGGTGAAAACAGAAGCCCAAATTTTTCCAAACCTTCTGGTGAAAACAAAGACCAGAATCCCTTATCTCAATCTCAAGTAGTTTGTTATTATTGTAAAAATACGGGTCATTTGATCTCTGAGTGTTTAAAATTAAAGCGAAGGAAAGAAAGAGAAAGACAGGAGGAACTTAAGCCTACAGGCTTGACTTCTATAAGGCCAAAACCACAGTCTTGTGTAAGGGAGGAAACTCTTTCTGATATCAAATTATCTGAGACTGATTCGGTTATGGAGATTTATGAACCATTCTTATCAGATGGTTTTGTGTCACTAAATGGTGACAGTTATGCCCATCCTACCCCTATCAAAATCTTACGAGATACCGGAGCTTCTCAATCTCTTATTCTAGCAGATACTCTGCCTTTTTCTGAGAAGACTTCTTTGGGCCAAAGTGTCCTTATTCAGGGTGTGGAATGTGGATTTGTTAATGTTTCGCTCCATAACGTTTATTTGTCATCAGACTTGGTATCCGGTTCAGTGGCTGTTGGTATTAGACCTTCTTTACCTTTTAAAGGTGTTCATTTGTTGCTAGGCAATGACTTAGCTGGAGATAAGGTTGTGGTAAACCCACTTTTGACTACTAATCCTTGCATAGACCAACCGCCTGATCCCATTGAGCAGGAAATTCCTGATCTTTATCCATCTTGTGCAGTCACAAGGGCGATGGCACGTAAGGCCAAGCAAACTGATGGGAAACAGGATTTTGATTTAACTGATACCTTTTTGGGTCAGTCTTTTAATGACGAGATAACAAGGTCTCTGTCTTCAAGCCTGCCTGATAAGCAGACAGATTTTCATGAGAATAACTCATATTTAGATCTAGGCCATGACATAATGTCTGGGTCTCAACTAGATATAGAACAGCATAAGGATCCTGAAATTTCGCCTTTATTTGAAAGGGCTTTAGATGAGCAGGAAGTACCTCAGGTCCCAGTCTGTTATTATGTCAAAAATGGCATTCTTATGAGAAAATGGCGTCCACCAGACGTCTCAGCAGAAGACGAGTGGACTGTCAACCATCAGATAGTGGTTCCACGGGTTAACCGTCCCGAAATATTAAACTTGGCGCATGAAACTCCCATGTCAGGACATTTAGGTGTAAATAAAACCTATCACAAGATTCTTAATCATTTTTACTGGCCTGGGTTAAAATCAGATGTTTCTCAGCATTGTAGGTCCTGCCATACATGCCAAATGGTAGGAAAACCCAATCAGACTATACCTAAGGCTCACTTGCAGCATATACCTGCTTTTGATGAACCTTTCAGTCGAATAATTATAGACTGTGTGGGTCCCTTGCCCAGAACTAAGTCTGGCTGTGAATATCTTTTGACTATTATGTGTGCTTCCACACGTTTTCCTGAAGCCATTCCCTTAAGAAATATCAAAACTAAGACAATTGTCAAGGCCTTAGTGAAGTTCTTCACATTTGTTGGGCTCCCTAAATCTATTCAGTCAGACCAAGGCTCAAATTTTATGTCTGGAATATTTCAACAAGTAATGCATGAACTTGGCATTGTACAGTTTAAGTCATCGGCCTATCATCCTGAAAGTCAAGGCGCCCTTGAAAGATTCCATCAAACATTGAAAAACATGATAAGATCATATTGCTTTGACACAGAGAAGGATTGGGATGAAGGCATCCATCTGCTTTTATTTGCTGTCAGAGAATCTGTGCAAGAATCTCTTGGCTTCAGTCCATTTGAATTAGTATTTGGCCATACTGTTCGTGGTCCTTTGAAACTTCTCAAAGAGAAATTTCTCTCCAATAATGACACCTCCCTGAATTTACTTCAGTATGTGTCTGATTTCAAAACTAGACTTTCAAAAGCTTGTGAGGCTGCTCGGACCAATCTTCAGTCAACCCAAAGGAAAATGAAACAGCTATATGACATAGGGACAAAAGAAAGGAATTTTAAACCAGGTGATAAGGTACTAGCTCTTTTGCCTATTCCAGGAAAATCGTTGCAGGCCAGGTATTATGGTCCATACACTGTGGACAAAAAGATCAGTGACGTAAATTACATAATAAACACTCCTGGGAGGCGCAAGCTAAAGCAGCTATGTCATATTAACATGCTTAAGGAATACATAGATAGGGACAATACATCTTTAACATCAGTCAATCTAGTTAGCTCTGTTCCACTTAATGCATGTGACAATGACTGTGAGGATATTAATTCAGTGAAGTCGGATCCCACATCATCAAAACTTCAGAATTCTGACATTCTATAGAATCTTGACCAGAAACTGTCACATCTAGAGCAAAAACAGCGGAATGAACTGAAACAGCTAATTTTTGAATATGAACACTTATTTCCTGACATTCCAACACGGACAGACAAAATATTTCACGATGTGGACATAAATGGTTCTAAACCTGTAAAACAACACCCATACAGGATGAATCCTGTGAAACAAAAATATCTTAAAGAAGAAGTTCAGTATCTATTAGACAATGACTTTATTGAACCAAGCCAAAGTGAGTGGAGTTCTCCTTGTATTCTTGTACCCAAACCTGATGGGACATATCGTATGTGTACAGATTTTAGAAAAGTTAATTCCTTAAGTAAAACAGATAGCTTTCCTATTCCAAGAATGGATGACTGCATTGATAACATCGGGAATGCCAAATACATAACAAAATTCGACCTTCTGAAAGGATTTTGGCAAATTCCACTTACAGATAGAGCAAAGGAGGTTTTGGCATTCACAACACCGGACGGATTATTTAACTATAAAGTCATGCCATTTGGAACGAAAAACTCTCCGGCAACATTTCAGCGCTTAATAAACATGGTAATTGCGGGGCTGGAAGGCTGCAGTGCTTATATCGATGATGCTATCATATACAACGACCAGTGGAATCAACATCTTGGGACTATTCGAGCATTCTTTGATAGACTGAGTAATGCCAAATTGACAATCAATCTTGCTAAAAGTGAATTCTGCCATGCAAGTTTGACATTTCTAGGTCATGTTGTAGGTCAAGGTCATGTGAAACCCATTGATGCTAAAGTTGAGGCTATCTCAAATTTTCCCGTACCCACGTGCAAAAGACAGCTGATGCGATTTCTTGGTATGGCTGGTTATTACAGAAAGTTCTGTAATAATTTCTCTGTCATTGCTGAGCCTTTAACAAATTTGCTCAGCAAAAGAACAAAATTCCATTGGAATGCAATATGCCAAAATGCTTTTGATAAACTTAAAGCCATACTCAAGAGTGAACCAGTTCTCTTAGCACCAAACTTTGAAAAGGAGTTTAAGCTAGCTGTAGATGCTAGTGATGTAGGTGTAGGTAGTGTTTTGTTGCAGGAAGATGAAAATGGTGTGGATCATCCAGTTTGCTACTTTTCCAAAAAGTTTAATAAGCATCAGAGAAATTACTCTACCATAGAGAAAGAGTGCTTGTCTCTGATTCTTGCTCTGCAACATTTCGAAGTTTATCTTACCCCTATTACTGCACCGATTGTTGTTTTCAGTGATCACAATCCACTGACTTTCATACACAAAATGAAAAACAAAATTCAGCGGTTGCTCAGGTGGAGTCTTATGCTACAAGAGTATAATTTAGATATAAGACATATCAGAGGGAGAGATAACATTATCCCTGATGCCCTTTCAAGAGCTTGAGCAGTGTCAGGAGTTGTGTTTTTCTTTCCTACTAAAGTGGATTGTAGATACATGTAATTTTATATGCCATGCTTAATATTTTATTATTCTTAAAGCAAAAGAAAGCTTTATTACATAAATCTTTCTTTTCCTCGAAGAGGGGGAGTGTTATGCATAAGAATTTATTTTTCTAATTCCCACTTTCACCCCACTGTGACCTAATAGTGCTATAAATATATTGTTAATCTTTTTATAGAAGATTCTAGAAAACTGAGTCACAGATTAATTTCTATTTTGTAAACAACATGTTTACAAGGAAAAGTACTTCAGAACCTTCCAGAAAGTTCAGGTTTGCATTATTTTTAGAAGATTACCTCATCTTATTCCACAACCCTGTGGAACATTCTAGAGAAATCATAGGGTCTATAAAAGAGCATGATTTTTCTCATTGAGTGAGACTTTGGAGTTTGATGTTTGGGCTTATAGGGAAAGTTATTTCTAAATTCTGTGTTGAATTGTTAAAGGATATTACTTTTCATTTTGGACTGTGAATTCTGTGGGATCAAGGAAAATAGATTCATTCAGGATATTTCATAACAGAGCTAAGTACATTTAATTTTCTTACTTCTACAGGTTAAAGTTAACTTGTAAATAAATTTTGTTAAATTTTTCCAAAAGGCTTGTTTGCTTTTTCTTTCTGCTACGCCTGGCTCGTAACAGCATTTAGTATGGCTAAATAGCTTGGTAGAGCCAAGCTTGTCCAGTAAGAATGTAGGTAGATTAGGTATCTGGCTTGATGTGAACTTAAAAGCGTTAACAGTGCTGTAGAAAGCGAAAATATCTAACCAGACATATAGCAGTAATCTGACAAGAATAAATAGACCATTTTGAGAAAATCTACATAATCTAATCTCTGTAGGTTAGAGCTCACTCGGGTCACGCGAGATGCCATGTTCTGCAAAGGAAGGTCACGTTTTTCCTCTGGGGGTACTCCTGTTTTTACCCACCTATGATATAAGTGAAATTATTATATCAATTGGCCAGATATAAGTGGAATTATGTTGAAAGGGTCATAAAACCAAAATAATGAAAAATAATCTTACTTTGCAGGACCCAGAGGAAGAGTTGACTGATGACCAAGACACCTCCCACCCCGGGGACGAGCAATCTCCCAGCAGTAGTACATCACAGCCAGGCGAGTCCTCACCACAGAAGAGTGCTACCGGAGAAGGGAAGCATACTCCCAGTAACCAGGTATTAACCCTTATCCTTCTGTTTTTACCGACCCTGATAGCTCAGTTGGTAGAGTGTCCGCTCCGGGGAACGGGAGGTCACGGATTCGATCCCGGGCCGCGACATACCAAAGTCGTTAAAAATGGTACTAGCTGCTCCTCGCTTGGCACTCAGATTTACGGGGTAGAGCTAGGACTGGTCGACCAAGTGTCAGGATAATGTGACTGGGTGTGGTATCATGTAATGTGTCTGGGACATGATACTTCAGTGAGGCAACACCAAAAAAATGAGCATTGAGCTCCCTGTCGCAACCAGACACCGTCGTGATATGACTGAAAAATTGTTGAAAGCGACGTTAAACCCGAATTCACACACACACACACACACACACACATTATCCTTCTGTTCATGACAACCCCTGCCTTTGCAAACAGTGAAGATCCAGATCAGATGGCTTCTGAATCAGGATCTACACTATTTGATATTCAGTTTGTGAATTAACCAGAATAAATTACATCAAGTAATCTGATTGGTTCAGAGTCAGAAATGGGTGTGGCTAAATTAAATATTCAGCGGGGATAAGTGTTAAAGCATGAATGAAGATAAAAAGAAAATTCTTAGGCACTTCAGAAAGTAAAGCAATAGGGTATTGGATTATGTCATAACTTTGCAAAGAACTGTTAGAATCCTGGGACCATTTATTCAAAACTAACAATGTCATTGTAAATGTATTGTTTAATCTTTGTGTGTGTTGTGTATGTTCGAGTTATGTCCTACCAACAGCGAAGGTCATAGGGAGACAGGACCTTGGTTTACAGACTAATCTGGAAGTCTGGAGAAGCCCGGGATCGATCCCACAGCCCCTGGTGTATAAACTTGATCATTCAAAATGGCAAATATGTAAATGTTTTTGGCGAAAAAACGTTAGTATTTTTCCATTTTACATTTTTATGCCCCCGCCATTCGAAGAATGGTGGAAAGGGTATATAGCGTTGCCCCTGTCCGTCCGTCCTTTCGTCTGTGCGTCCGAAACTTAAACGCAGTCAATAACTTCCTTATTTCTTGATGGATTTTAAAATTACTCGGGCAGAAATGTTAACCATCATGAGACGACGTGTCACGTGCAAAACCCAGGTCTGTACCTCCAAGGTCAAGGTCATACTTAGAGGTCAAAGGTCAAAAAAAGGGTCTGAAACTTAAACGCAGTCAATAACTTTCTTATTTCTGGATGGATTTTGAAATTACTTTGGAGAAATGTTAACCATCATGAGTCAATGTGTCACGTGCAAAACCCAGGTCAGTACCTCCAAGGTCAAGGTCATACTTGGAGGTCATATGTTAAAAAAAGGGTCTGAAACTTAAACGCAGTCAATAACTTTCTTATTTCTGGATGGATTTTGAAATTACTTTGTAGAAATGTTAACCATCATGTATCGATGTGTCACATGCAAAATCCCGGTCCGTACCTCCAAGGTCAAGGTCATACTTGGAGGTCAAAGGTAAAAAAAAGGGTCCGAAACTTAAACGCAGCCAATAACTTACTTATTTTTGGATGGATTTTGAAATTATTTTGAAGAAATGTTAACCATCATGAGACAATGTGTCATGTGCAAACCCAGATCCGTACCTCCAAGGTCATACTTAGAGGTCAAATGGCATAAAAAGGGTCGAAAACTTAAACACTGTCAATAACTTTCTATGGATGAATACGAACATAGACATATTTTCGGGCGGGCGCATCCGTGTCCTATGGACGCATTTCTAGTTTCGACAAAGAATACTAGAATATTGAATACTGTATTCAACCTATTTACCGCACATGCTCCTACAAGCGCACAACCAAGCTTTTCCTGGAAAAAATACACAAGTGCACACTTTACAGTAACCTCCCAACAAATTCATAGTGAGTTTTGCTGCATCTTTGACCCAAACAATCATATGTATATGTGGTGAACCCCTATGCTGAAATTCATTTTATAAAATAATCATATGGGAAGCTTTTTTTTCCTATTTTTTTTTCGTATTGAGTATGCGCTTATTAGGTCGATTTTTCACCACAATATTTTTATACAATTTTGAAAAAAATAAGCGCACGGTGCGGTAAATAGGTCAAATACAGTAATTTACTTGATAGAACAATTGACATTTTGACCTTTAAACAAATTATTCACTGGACAACTGGGCCCTGATGTCATCAGATAACATTTCGATAACACACCTGTGGTGCACAGTACAGCCTTCAATGTCTCCAAAATGGTTAGTTTTCTGATAAAATTTCTTGATATTTTTCTTATTTATACTCCATATCTAGGCTGTGGGTGCTCGTTGAGGTGGTTCTAACGAGTACCCACAACCTATGTTTTGGAGCAGAAATAAGAAATATACTGTATACCCGCATGAACCCACATATGATATCCAAATATGAAGGTACCTAACACTAAGCCCTTTATGTATTAGGCACCTTCATAGAAACAGATATCGTGAGTTTTTTGTGATCATTAAAGGATAGTTTTCGTCAATTCTCCATAAATCCTATGTTGTGGATATTCTTTTGAACTGCCTGTGACAGCGAAGTGGTTCAAATGAATACCCACAACATAGGCTTTTATGGAGAAATAATGAAATTATCTTTGGGTTTTCATTAAATACCCACCATACTTGTTGTTCGTTTGTTTGTATTGGAGTTTAATGGCCCAGTCAAAACTATTTTAGGTCATTTTTGAGCCGGTCAGTTTACCTATCCACACTTTCCTGGGCAGGCTTATATGTAAGGGATTAACCAGTACAGTGCACATTCTTTACTGGCAACTGCCCTTCTTGAATCAGCGGAAGGGAGAGAGAATGACTGTAGAAACCTTATCTGTTGTATATCCATCCTTGAAAGAAAACATGTCTCCGTAGCATAGTGGGTAAAAGCACTGTCTCTTATTCATTAGATCTCTCACTGATGTGGGTTTGAGCCTCACTTGGGCCACATTTGAGATGCCAAGTACTGTTTTCTCAAAATTCAAAATTATTTTGCTTATTTCGAGCCGATCAGAATTCTGATCGGCTCGAAATAAGCAAAATAATTTTGAATTTTGTTTTTGTTCATTTGATTCGAGGTTTAACGTCCCCGTCAACACTGTAAAGGTCATTTTGGAGATTTTGCTTCCAATTTTGTGCGACTTTTACCCAACATTGAGATATAATGACATCTCTCAAGCCCTGCCGCCCAATGAAACCAATAGGGTTTATAAGCATGGACGGGCCAACTCGCACCGCTTTGCCTGGGCCGGCTTAAATCCTCTAAGCCGTTTACCAGTACTCGTATGTGGGTCGGTTTCAGCTCTGCGTGGAAGCATCATGCAGTCCATCTCTTTCTTCAAGCCCCAATGGGCGGGTGCTATAAAATAATTTTGAATGGCCTTAAGACTATAAAAGCCCACCAAACCTTACACTAACAAAGAGAAACTTTACTTTGTCTCAGGAGAAGTCTTCTCAGTTAAACAACCAGAACAACCAAGCCTTGAATGATGAGAAGTCTACGAGTGTAGATGCGCAGCCACAGAACCAAGATACTGGAGAGGATGAACGAGACAAAGATGAGTCCAAGGTACACCACAACCTCTTTATACCACTATTAATGGGGTCCAAAGTTAACCCTTATCTTGCTGTTGACGACAACCCCTATCTTTGCAAACAGTGTAGATCCAGATCAGATGGCTTCTGAATCTGATCAGGATCTACACTGTTTGGCATTCAGTTTATGAATTTGTAGCAATAATTTACATCAAGTAATTTGATTGGTTGACAAACAGAAATGGGTGTGGCTAAACTGAATATTCAGCAAGAGAAGGGTTAATGGGGTCCAAAGTAGAAACCTTGTTAGTTAACGGACTGTGTTATATTCAAACAAAAATGTATAGATTATATAGAAAAATGATCTTTAGTGAGCTTTCGGCAGTGCTTAACCCTTGTCCTGCTGAATATTCATATATGCCGCACCCACTACCAATTATCAACCAATCAGATTACTTGATGCAAATGATTGCAACAAATTCATAAACTGAATGACAAACAATGTAGATCCTGATCAGATGGCTTCTTCAGAAGCCATCTGATCTGGATCTTCATTGTTTAAATGATAAGACATATCCGGGATCAGCAGGACAAGGGTTAAGTTTAATATTTTCCCATAACTGCGTCAGAAGTGAAGCAATAGATCATAATAGTATGTGCCATTGATTGTTTGTACCTTTTGGAGATAATCTTTCAGAAGAATACCATCTGCATCACAGAAAGCTGAGGCCATAACCTTCCAAGCTGATGGAACAGTCTTTGCATTCTTTGGCGGAGGTGAGCCAGGGTGCTTCCATTGTTTCAATTCTTGTTTGGCCTCTAGGGTAAAATGTTGGACCCATGTTTCATCCATAGTCACAAATCTCTGAAGAAAGTTGACAGGATCTTCCTAAAAAAGGTTAAGATTAGCACTCCATAATGTGCGCCTGGATTGCTTCTGATCAACTGTCAGAAGTCTTGATACCCATCAGGCCAAAAGCTTTCTCATTGCAAGATCCTCTGTCAGAATGGAATGTACTCTTTCCTGTGAAATGCCAACTCCACTGGCCATACATCTTTCTGTGACTCATCTGTCAGTCATAACAATATCATGGACTTTATTGACCATTTCTATCGCCCCAGCCCATCGGGGCTTGAAGAAATAGATAGGCTGCATGATGCTTCCACTCAGAGCTGAAACCGACCACACACGAGTACTGGTAAACCGCTTAGGGGATCTAAGCCTACCCAGGCAAAGCCTTGCGAGTCTGACCGGCCATGCTTATAAACCCTATTGGTTTCATTGGGCGACAGGGCTTGCGATGTCATTTCATCTCAATGTCGGGTAGAAGTCCCACAAAATTGGAAGCAATGTCTCCAAAATGACCTATACAGTGTTGACGCGGACGTTAAACCTCAAATCAATCAAACAAATTGACCATTTCTGAGGTTGCAATATTGACCGACCTTCCAGGATGGGAGTCATTCTCAAGGCTCTGTCTGATGCACTTGAATTCCGCCACCCACCTTTTCACTGTAGCATATGAAGGGGCATCTTTCCCTATTGTTGCTACTATATCGTTATGTATATCCTCCGGTGTTAAACCTTTTTTATGCAAATATTGGATCACTGCTCATTCACCAATTTCGTCCATTTTGCAAAAGCTGCTTGTCTTGTTTACTTTAGAGTGCTACCTTGTCGATTTTAACACCAAATGAGTCCAGTCATTGGGTACATGGCCCTGTATAGTCAGAGAATAGTAGGACTTAAAAAGAATGTCCCTGCATACCTTCTTCAATACAAGACTCACAATATATCAGTCAGCCCTCGTAATGTATTCCTTCAGTTCATAAACTGTATTGAAAACAGTGTAGATTCTGATCAGATGGGGTCATCTCATCTGACTCTACACTGTTTGCAAAAGTTGACATTGTCATGTTCAGTAGGACACGGGTTAAGATTACTGAAGAGGGTAAAGAACATTGTTGGGCTTTATTCTTTAACCCTTATCTTGCTGTTCACGACAACCCCTATCTTTGCAAACAGTGTAGATCCAGATCAGATGGCTTCTGAAGAAGCCATCTGATCAGGATCTACACTGTTTGGCATTCAGTTTATGAATTTGTAGCAATAATTTACATCAAGCAATTTGATTGGCTGATAGACAGAAATGGGTGTGGCTTAAATGAATATTCAGCAAGATAAGGGTTAAGGTTACTGAAGACGGTAAAGAACATTGTTGGACTTTATTCTTTAAATTGCTGAAGAGTATTAAGAAGTGTTGGTTTTTATTCAGCAGATTGCTTAACCCTTCTCTTGCTGAATATTCATTTAAGCCACACCCATTTCTGTCTATCAGCCAATCAAATTACTTTATGTAATTTATTGCCAAAAATTCATAAACTAAATGCCAAACAGTGCAGATCCTGATCAGATGGCTTCTTCACTGTTTGCAAAGATAGGGGTTGTGAACAGCAAGATAAGGGTTAAAAGGTAATGGGACAATGTCAAATTTTCAGATTGCTGAGGAGGGTAAAGAGAAGGAGGAGAAATTGAAATCTGGACAGGATGGCAATAAGCAACAGCCAGACACAAAGGAAACTACTCCAAGATCAAGTAAAGAGGGTGATCCCGCAGTCTGGAAGAAGTCCGAACCTGATACTGAACTTGAATAAAGATGATACACCTTTGCCTGATACAGACCTTGAAATATAGTTTATACCTCTTTTGGGAGTTATAGAAGAGGCACACTCATATCAAATAATTCTCTATTTCATGGCTGTATGAAATGCATTTTTTTTTTTCAGATGAAAATTTGTGATATTTTTTTCTTATTAATATAGAGTGTGGGTGCTCGTTAGAGCTGCCTCATTGAGGCAGTTCTAACGAGTGCCCACAGTCTACAGTTTTGAACAGGAATAAAGAAAACAATGTATACTCTAAGAAAGTATATAAAAGGGACAAGGTATTTTTGTTACAAGGTACAAATTCACTTCCTTTCTAAAAGGACAATTCATCACAGAGGAGTGTTTATGTTACAATATTTATCCATATATTGAGGCACAGTACAGCAAAATGTCTTAACGGGCATACACAAACTATAAATACTTAACCCACTGTATGCGGGAAACCCCTAAAGGGGTACCTTGGCAAACAGTGCAGGCCCAGATCAGATGCCGCAGAAGGCGGCGTCTGATCAGGGCCTGCACTATTGGCTTACAGAACTTTCAAAAATGGAATGAAAATGAAAAAATAGGCCTGACACCCTTTATATGACAAATGGACTTGTTCAACATACCGGTATACCAATGGAAGAGTCCTCTAGCATACAATGGATTAAATGAATTTTCTGAACTGTTTATTTTGGATAGAGTACATGTCTTGGGTACTGAGGACAATGATGTCCCTGATCATGATTATGATGCAGGATTTCATTGTCTATGTGTTTAGGTTTATTTTGTCACATAGTGGCTCATATAGAAAAAGTCAGGGCTGGAAAATTCCACCAGTCCACTAGCCATGACCAGTAAAATTTCGAAGGATAAGTAAAAATTTTGCCTGATCCCTATGAAATTTTCAAAAATCTAAATGCCCTTGGTCAAGCGTGACGGGTGAAACTTTGAAGAATTTTCCAGCCGTGAAAACATACTTTTCATTGAAATGATTTTTTTTTACTCATTTCAACGATTTTCATTTATAGAGCCTCACAGAAGTAGGGAAATGCGCATTTGCTAGGTAACGGAAGTCAAATACATTAGAACTTTGATGGCTCGAAGACTGATGACTCGTTTTTCATGGCTGAGTCTAACAGATTCTTGAGTCCCTACGGAATTCCTCTTCATAAGAAATAGTGCGGATAATTAAGGAGGTTTTCGACATTTTCCTTGCAAATGTATGCTGTGTGTACTCATTAGAATCATCTCGATGAGGCGATTCTTATGTACTCATTAGCAATTTCGATGAGGCAATTCTAATGAGAACATACAGCATACATTTTTATTATAGAACACTGAAAGGGTGTCCCAAAATTAACCCTGTTAAGCCTTCTGGCAGTAACTCTCAGTGGCTCGAACTACCCCTTTCTTGAAAAGATTTTCATGGTCCCAAAGGTGTTTGAGCCGTTGATGTCAAATACTGTTGTGAATGAAAGTTATGTCCCAAACATATGAATCAACACACTAAAACCCCTACAATAACACTTGAGCAACCAGAGAAGACACAGATCAGCCTGCGCATCTGTATAGTCGGATCTGTCTTTGCTGATTGTGTGACCCTTCATATGATCAGTCTTAGCTGATCGCATAAACATTTCAATACTGTTGACGGGGACATTAAACCTCAAATCATCAAAATGTCCTGACCTTAACCCTTTTTGTACCAAATGGAATCTTCCTTCTTATATATAGCAGGAGTCCATTTCAAAATTTAGGGGTGTCAGGTTATGTCTTCTTGAAATTTAAGTTGGAAAATGGCTTAACTTTATGCAAACTGTGTAAGCCCTAATCAGATCTGGGCCTGCACTGTTGCCAGGGTACCCGTTTAGGGGTTTCTGGTACTAAATGGGTTAATGGGTAAAGTACACTTCTTGAATCCCGGGCTTCTCCAGACTTTTGGATGAGTCTTTAAACCGAGGTCCCGTCTCCGTATGACCTTAGCTGTTGGTGGGACGTAAAACTCAAACACTCACACTTCTTGAAATCCATTATTGTGGGCTTACTAGAGCATGAGCTCTTATTATATTGAATACGGTGCCGTGATAACCGTATGTATTCGGACAGACAGGCCTGGGCAAACAATGTAGACCCAGATGAGATGCCGCAGAATGCGGCATCTCATCAGGGTCTACACTGTTTACCAGTCATCCCGCTGTTCTTAGACACAACAACGGGAAGTAAATTGTACTTGTTGAAATTTTAGAACAAATCTGGTAAGGGGTTAAAGGTGTCCGAGTATTTAGTGTAAATACGGTACTCTGGTTCAGTTCGTATGAATGATATGTAATATGTTTATGGATACAGTGTGTCTTCAAGTGTGTATAGAGAGGAACTGTTTGACCGCTTAATAACACTGTTAATTATAAAATGTGTTGATATGGGTTGAAGAGTAAATGGTAGTTTGAAGAGTGGTAAGTAAACTGCCCTGCTTGATTTGATGTAAATAGTGTTGACTGGGCCATTAAACTCTTTACAATTAAATTCAGTGTAAAAGGGAGATAAAACATCTCTCCCCTGAATTTGTATCCAGTTATCTAAATTTTGAACAGGAGCCATGTCATAAGAAAAAACTGTTATTGCCTTTGCAGTCTGATCGGCACCTTACTGTGTACTGCTTGGATAAGTACCATAAGATTAGCGCTCAAAACGCCGAGAAAAACAACCTCTGAAAATGTCGTCTGCCCATGTCATCTGCTGAATCTTCTTGCAAACGTTTTTAAAAATATTTTTGCATACAGGCAAACAGTGTGGACCCAGATCAGACTGCTCCTAGAGGAGCAGTCTGATCTGGGTCCATTCTGTTTGCAAAAATGAGTTTAAAAGTAACCGGCAGACGACAAAGCAGACGACAGTTGTCGTGATTGGCATTTTATGGGATAGATATCTAAAGTTTCAATGCTCTTGCTAGTCTGGTTCAGTAAACTGACCGGCTTGTGTCCTTAAATGGGCTCAAGCCCAGAACACCGGTTTTCTCGTAAAAGAGCTGATATATATATTGTGTATTTTCTCTGTAAATAGTCAATTTATTTAATTGCTTTTGTTGACTCGTATTCTACTGTTCTGTCTTTCTGTTGAGGGACATGGACACACCCCACAAATTTTCAGACATTTTTTTTTTACCAAAGGGAGACAACTTTGGGATTTTTTTCACTTCAGTTTCCTGAACATCAAACTGCTCTTCAAAGAAGTGTCCTACTCTTAGAGGAAAGAATTTTCTCCTAAGGAGCAAATACTTTCCTCAGAATAGACAGATATGGGGAATGGGAACACGGAGCAGATTTTTCCGCCACAGTCCCATCAAATTCTTTCCTTTAAGAGTTGACCTCACAAAAACACTTTTGCAGGAGTTGCGTCTCCTGAAGGTGTACCCATCCCTCTTAATTGGGGAGGTTGGTTTTTGGTTTTGGGTTTTACGGCCCTTTCAAGATTATTTCACTCATATCGAGCCGATCGTTAATCAGAGGTGGGCGAAAACCGGAGTACCCGGAGAAAAACCACCTGACCTTCCGTTGCAGAACTTGGCGTCTCACACGTGGAAATAATTGGGGAGGTAAAATTGTATTTCATAGTGTTGCCAACCCAGATTGTGTTTCAGTTTCCTTGAATAAGAGCCCAAAAACAAATTGTGGCTACTCCTATATTGTGACAGTCTTTGAGCAAATGGCATTGATGCAGACAGTCCAATCAGGGTTTGCACTGTTTGCTATTCTGTGATACACATCCAATGGCTAGTGCAACAATCTGTCTGCTGGCTTAGTTTGTAAGAAAGTGAAGTGAAAGTGTGTTATAGTTTTACATCCCACCAACAGCTAAGGTCATCCAGAGATGGGACCTCTGTTTAAAGACTCATCCCAAAGTCTGGAGAAGTTCGGATTGAACCCAGGACCCCTGATTTATGAGGTGAGTAGCATAACCACTAACTACACTGCGGAGGCTTCTCGGTTTAAAAGACAGTTACCACAAAGTTTAAACTAAGAAGCCCGCAACACATATACTTGTATCATTGACACCACATTCAGCTGCAGTAAAATTTACTTACTGTAAGATACAGTCAAACTTCAATGGCTTAAGGAGAATGGGAACACCTGCCAGATTTTTTCACCATTTTTCAAAGGGAAATAACTTTTGGGACGTCTTGTTTACTTTTCTATAAGCCCTGTCCCACTGAAAAAGGGATCTACTCTTAAATGAAAGAATTTGCTCCTCAGGAGCAAATTCTTTCCTTTAACAGTTGACCCCTATTGACATGGGAGACAAAAATACTGTTGCAGGAGTTGCCTCCCTGAAGGTGTTCCCATTCCCCTTAAATGTCTATGGAACCATGACATTACTGTAAAAATCCTAAAAATTTGTACAGCTTAAGGACTTGCTGTACTTCTCCTAAAATTTTGACAAATTTGTTTCACGATCCTGCAAGGAGTCCGAAAGGTACAAACGGAATGGCAAACTGTGTAGACCCTGATCAGACTGCTCCTTCAGGAGCAGTCTGATCTGGGTCTGCACTGTTTGCTTAGGCAAATATCCATTCCAATACTTAGGATCATTACGTTAGTTTGAAAGCCGCTGATGGTTAGTCATAGTGCTTGGTCAGGAAACAAAGGAATCTTTCCTATCTTTCATAAATTCAAGGTATGTTTACAATTAGAATCACCTTACTAAGCCAGTTCTAATGAGTACACAAAACAACAATCCTTGCACATATTGGACTTGATAAGCTAAGAGTGTGCCAAGCAACTCTGGGATTTTGTTTGTTTGATTTGATGTTTAACCTCCCCGTCAGCACTGTATAGGTCATGTTGGAGACGTTGATACCAATCCCAACATTGAAATGAAATGACATCTCAAGCCCTGTCACCCAATGAAAACAATAGGGTTTATAAGCTTGAAGAAGTATATGGGCTGCATGATGCTTCCACGCAGAGCTGAATCCGGCCCACACACTAGTACTGGTAAACAGCTTAGAGGATCTAAGCCTGTCCAGGAACCGCGGTGCGAGGCGGACCGTCCATGCTAATAAACCCTATTGGTTTCATTGGGCAACAGGGCTTGAGATGTAATTTCATCTCAATGTCGGGTAAAAGTCCCACAAAATTGGAAGCAACGTCTCCAAAATGACCTTTACAGTGTTGACGGGGACATTAAACCTCAAATCAAACAAACAAACTGACTCACACCCCTTTTCTGGGCAGGCTTAGATCCTCTAAGTGGTTAACCAGTACTCGTGTGTGGTCAGTTTCAGCTCTGTGTGGAAGCATCACGCAGCCCATCTATTTCTTCAAGCCCAGATGGGCGGGGGTGGGCAACTCTGGGACTATGTGAGTGAGTGAGTTTTACGTCACACCAACAGATAGGGTCATACGGAGATGAGACCTCGGTTTAAAGACTCATCCGAAAGTCTGGAGAAGCCCGGGATTGATCCTGCAATCCCTGGTTTACAAGGCATGTAGCATAACCACTACACCACGGAGGCTTCCCTGGGGCTGTAAAACTGATTTGTCATTTTCATCTGCATGTCAAATTCAATAATTTACAATCAGATCAGAAGACATTAACTTTTGAATGTGACAGCCAGCTTGAAAGATTTGTCTCTTGCTGGAAAAGACTGTTTGTTGCATTAGTTTGTCGATGAATAGTAACTGCTTTATGTAGCTAATTCATGTTCAAATCTGACCTTTGATAGAGGTTTACAGATACAGTGTGACTATTGCTTCTCTCTTTCTGCTGTGATATTGATGTTGGGTCAGTTCAAAGCATCGTTAGCTTAACGAGCTCGTTTGTGGTAATGTTAACTGTTCTAGCAAGTTTAGTATTTAAATTTTTGTTATTTTTGCTGAAAAAATGTGAGCAGCTTTTGCGAATGCTCACATTTTTTTCAGCAAAAATATTAGCACATTTGCCATAATAAATGATCAAACTTTTAACGATATGTTAACTAACGATGTCGTTAGTTTTGGACAACTGGCCCAAAGTTTTTGCTGAATCTCAAGGACTAACTGCTGTAGCTGTGAGTGGCTGTGTATCACAAGAAGTCGTCAAGGCAGTTATTCTTGTGGCACTTTTTCCCTAACCTCCATTTGCCTTTATAGTTTTGAAGAGCCATAATCACATGCTTTAGAAAGTTGAATGGGAGGCAACTCTATCTGAAATTTTTTCCAACATTGTAAGAGCAGTTCACTCGTAAAGGGCTAGGAGCAAATTTATGGAGCTAATTATGGAGCTGGGGCCAGTTGTTCAAAAAATCATTAGCGTAACGAGCTAATTAGATGTCAAATTGTTAACTGTTCTAGCAAGTATTGCATCTAAAATTTTGTTATTTTTGCTGAAAAATGTGAGTAGCTTTTGCATATGCAAAAGTTTTTCACCTTTTTTCTCAGCAAAATTATTAGTATATTTGTCATATTAAATCATCAAAGTTTAAAGATTCGTTAACTAACGATGTTGTTAGTTTTGAACAACTGGTCCCTGATTCTATCCTTTAACCCTTAAGATGGCGAGGAAAACCACATCTGAAAATATTGTCGGTTTATTTCATCTTGTTGTAAACTTTTTAAACATATTTTTGCACACAGGCAAACAGTGTGGACCCAGATCAGACTGATCCTACAGGAGAAGTCTGATCTGGGTCCACACTGTTTGCAACCATGGCTTTCAAAGCAACAGGCAGACAACAAAGCAGACCACAGTTGCCATGCTTGGCATATTATGGGTTAAAAGGGGGAATCAATTTTAGTGGGCTGTTTGGAATGCCAGTGGTCTCTTTTTGAGGGATTCTGTTTAAGAGGGGGCCCTTTTCAGACAGGCTCAGTTTAACAATATACTCTTTTTGTGGGGCTCAAGTTGTGGAATGCAAACAGAAAGTCTCTGAAGTTGGCTCCTGTGTCAGAAAAGTTGGAACCATCTTTAACCCATTGCATGTAGGGAAACCCCTAAAGGGGTACCTTGGCAAACAGTGCCGGCCCAGATCAGATGCCGCAGAATGCGGCGTCTGATCTGGGCCTGCACTATTTGCTTACAGAATTTTCTGTCAAAAATAGAATTAAAAACGAAAAAATAGGCCTGGCACCCCTTATATGACAAATGGACTTGTCCAGCATATAGCAATGGAAGAGTCCACTAGTATACAATGGGTTAAGGTGTGTCTGTTCTCGTTAAACATAAAACTGCTTGAGCTTGGTCTCATTTGATTGCAAGCACTGCATGTGTGTGCATGGGTGTGTTATTTTCTGTGATTGCTGTATTATTTTTTGTCATATTCACAGGATTTTATAGCCGTTATACTTGTTGTTTAAACTGACTTTTCACCTTTTAGAAAAGGTACTGATGGAAAAACAGTTTGAGCCAGCTCTCCCATTTTGAACTAAGTGGAATCTTCCACCTTATATATAGCACAAGTCCATTTCAAAATTAAGGGAGTTCAGGTTGTATTTTCTTCAAAATTTATTTTGAAATTGGCTGAAAATTGGCTGAACATTTTGCAAACAATATAGGCCCTGATCAGGGGTCTGATCTGGGCCTGCATTGTTTGCCAATTACCTGTTCAGGGTTTCCGGTACAAAATGGGTATGTTATAATGGACATAATTTGAGACACGTGAAGCAAAAAAAAAAAAAGAGCTTATTAGTCTGAGCATCTTTTCAGTCAAAGCGTAGCCTTTCTCTTGCCTCGTATATAGCATAACCTTTCTCCTAAAGACCCTTTTAATCAAGGATCAGATACACAGTGCACCGCAAAGACTCTGATCAGACTGCATAGCTGTGCAGGAATGATCTACATCATTGCTGCATGCTCCAGACTGAAGACACATTATACTTGCCATGGTTCATTATTTGAACAGGAACAGTTCAAAACCAACATGCTAAGATGCACTGTGGGCCAGGCCCCAGTTGTTCAAAATTTTTGCTGAAAAAAATGTGAATGTGCAAATGCAAAAGCTACTTACATTTTTTTCAGCAAAACTATCTGTATGCAGGGTATTTCATAATATACTTGCGAGACAATTAAATATTTGCCTGCTATGTGTTGTTTATATCTCATAGCTGACAATCACGAGTTTAAATCACAGGCGAGAAATGCTACTGTTTGTATAGTCTAAGATGGCTGATTAAACCAATTCTAGTTCTAAACTATCTGTTGCAGATAGAACAACAGAGGTCAGAGGAGGCCAGCTCTGTTGGTTATGCCTTAGCTCTGGCATTGTGCTTTGCATGTTTCTCCTCAACTTCGCTATTTATACCCCCGGCATACGAAGTATGCTATGGGGGTATATAGTTTTTGTCTTGCCGTTCGTCTGTCCGTCCGTCCGTCCGTCCTTCTGTCCGTCCGTTAACATTTTGGTTAAAGTTTTATGTCAAAGTTTCTAAGAGATTGTATCTTCTGAACCCTTTGATAGATTTAGTTCATACTTACACTGAAGTTACATACTGGTCAAAAGATTTCATTGATGCATGCCCCACCCCCCACAGTGACCTTGGGGTCAAGGCCACAGACTTAGAAATTTTATGTTTGGTTAAAGTTTTACGTCAAAGTTTCTAAGAGATTGTATCTTCTGAACCCTTTGATAGATTTAGTTGATACTTACACTGAAGTTACATACTGGTCTAAAGATTTCATTGATCCATGTCCCACCCCCCACAGTGACCTTCAGGTCAAGGTCACAGACTTAGAAATTTTTCATTTGGTTGAATTTTTGTGACAAAGTTTATAGATCCCTGTATGTCCTAAACTCAAAGACATATCCAATTGATACTTGCATCGATCTTGCATACCAGTCCAAATATTTCATTGATGTATACCCAACCCTGCTGCTTCAGTAAGATTGATGCCCCCACCCCTTCAGTAACTTAGATGCCCTCAATCCCTTGGTCCATATAGAGATTTTATCTTTGGTTTAGCTTTCACAAGCACATTTATAGATTCTTATAGCTTCCATATTACATACAATTAAGCTCTAAAGATATATTAGAGGGTGGCGCTGGCCGGGGGTATACGTGACCCACTGGTCGCTTTCTCTAGTTTTTTATTTTTTTTTTTTGATTAATCTATTAACACATAATGCTTTGGACATCTGGGTCCAGTTGTCTTACTATATCAAATTCCAGAGTTCACCTGAACCGTCACTGTTTCGTCTTTTATAAGTGCTTTTGGGTCCATAGTTTATCAGTGGACCCACACTTACATAATACAAAAGCATTTGTACTGTTGCAGTCCATGTGACTGCCACTGACCAATAAAGTTAAACCAGGCTCAACTTAACAATAAACAGAGCACAAAGTAGGACCCGCAAGTATCGGAAAATGTTTTTGTTATTGAATTTCCCTTTGGTTCCATAATGGGACGTTGCCAAACAGTGCAAATCCACATCAGATGCCACAGAACACAGCATCTGATCAGGGTCTCTTTGCTTTTTAAGTACCGAATTTTGAAATGAAACTGAAAGTCTAGTTTCATGATGTTCACGACCATTTTTTTCAGCCTACTTTTGAACACTATTGGCCCACCAGTGCTGTCAGTGCTTTGATCTTTCATATGGCTGGGCTCAAATTGAACTTTGACCTTTTATATGGGGTATGATCTAGAACAAAATGTGCTATGATGTTTGTTGTCGGCATGAGCTTCATGCCTAGCTTGTATATGTTATTTTGTATATAGTTGTTACCAGTATCATTATTATAGTTGTATGGACGATACAGTCATCAAAAGATTTATTTTGTTTCACTTTCACAGTAAATCTTGAAGGAAATGCATGCATCTTCAGGGGAGTTGACGCTTTGAAAAATATTTTTGTCCCGAATATCAAAAAGGGGTCTAGTCTTGAAGGAAAGAATTTGCTCCTGAGGAGCAAATTCTTTCCTTTAAGACTAGACCCAGTCCTCTGGAAGGGCTGGATTTTATACTAGAAAGCAAACAGGCAGTCACAAAACGTCTCCCTAGTAAAATGAGCCAGCGCATGTCAAAACCTACAATAAGACCGTGCGCCCGGCAAAGACAGATCAGCCTGCGCATCCATATACTATAGTCTAACCAGAGACTTCTATTGCTGCATGAAACAGCAATAGGCCCTTAGTTATCCTTAGAGGGCACAGCAAGCAAAGACCACGCAGATGTGCAGGCTGAACTGAGTCTTCGCTGGGCACACATGTCTTATTGTAGCTTTTGTCGTGTGCTGGCTCAGATAATAATGGCAAAGATTACAGATGCATTCATTTCTCATACATTTTCTTAGCCATAAGATCCTTATCAGAGAATGTGCATGTCTACTGGTTGGTCGAAGCCTTATGAACATATGAAATATAGTTATCTTGCATTGTTCTGTGGAAGACATTTTTTTACATATATATATTTTTTTCTTATTTATGCTCCAGATATACATGTACTGTGTGGGTACACCTTATAGCTGCCGTACTAAACCAGTTACATGTATAAGGAATTCCCACATTGTATATTTCAAAGCAAATATAAGATAAATGATATGAAACCCCAGTCACACAATTTTTCCCAATACATATCGTAATGATTCTAAGTATTGGGACAGATTGGCCTAAGCAAACTCTGCAGACCCAGATCAGACTGCTCCTGATCAGGGTCTTCACTGGCTGCCATTCCTTCTGCACTTTTTGGTCTCCTTGCTGGATTGCAAAACAAATTTTTTAAAATTTTAGGTGAATTACAGCATGTCCGCAAGGTGTCCGAATTTTTAGGATTTTTTCGGTATATAAAGAGTGTTCAGTACACGGACTTCTGTATGTTTATGTTATGGCTGAACCCACTAATTTTGGCTGTGAACAGCCAGTTGATGAAATATGAATATGTACATAGGGGATTGACAAGAATGAGCTAGTGTTTTGTTTTAAATGGGATGCATCGGGAGAATGTCTGTGCCGAAAGTGCATTTTTCGTCCGTATGTGTCCTTGCAGTTGGACAACAAAGGCTGATCAGTATCGTGTTTACCCTATGTATTCAGACCGCTCATCTCCTTACCATACTTGTTCAAAAATTTTGACAAGTATAATTTACTACCCGATGTGTCTGACAATAGCTGGATGAGTGGCAAACAGTGTAGACCAGCATTCAGCGGTGCTCATCTGGGTTTACACTATTTGCTTAGGATTGTCTGTTCAAATACACCACAACCTCTTTATAACACTATTTATGGGGTCCAAAGCAGAAACCATGTTAGCTAAACAACTGTGTTATATCCAAACAAAAATGTATAGATTATATAGAAAAATGACCATTTATGGTCATTTTTCTATATAACCTATACATTTTTGGGATCCATCTTGAAACCGTGTTATATCCAAAACCGTGTTATAATCAATCCTGTTGTAATGAGTTGTGGTGTATGTAAGGTAAATTTGGTATAAGGAGTGATTAGGCTGACCTGCATATTGTCAAAGATATTGAGGAATATCACTGCCCATCCCAGGGTTGTAGAACCTTTCATGTTCAACTTATTTTTCACTTAAACATATGCTGTGTGTGATTAACCCTTTTTGTACCAAATGGAATCTTCCTCCTTATACGAGTATATAGCAGTAGTCCATTTAAAAAATTAGGGGTGTCAGCTTGTGTTTTCTTCAAATGACTTAACTTTTAGCAAACACTGGAGGCCCTGATCAGACACCGCGTTCTGCGGCGTCTCGTCTGGGCCTGCACTGTCTTTCCGGGTACCTATTTTGGGGTTTCCGGTACAAAATGGGTTAATAGTTGATGTACTATCTCGGCCTTTACTCGGCAAGGTGATCCTAACTATTTCAAAAGGAAACATGGAAAGAAAAACTGGAACCTCTACAGATATTGTCTCATTCTTGAGTGTTTTAGTTTTACGTCCCACCAACAGCTAAGGTCATACGGAGACATGACCTCGGTTTAAAGACTCATCTGAAAGTCTGGAGAAGCCCGGGATAGATCCTGCGATCCCTAGTTTACAAGGCCAGTAGTGTAACCACTACACCACGGAGGCTTCTGTCTCATTCTTGAAAATAGTTACAGTAGATACTCATTTGAATGAGGACCCTGAGTGTAGCATACTATTTAATCGGAAAAGTTTCCTCATCTATCTTTACTAAAACTTAAAGCACCACACGACATTTCTACAGCAGACAACAATCTAATTATTTTTCATTCTGCAGAGAAAATATGGTGACATTTGATGTGAATGATCTGCCTTTATTATTTCTCAGGGAAAGTATGGTTTGACATTTCATGTGAATTGTCTGCCAAGCAGAAATTGTCTGCAGGGCCCCAGCAGACAATTCACTTGTAATGCCGACCCATATTTTCTCTGAAAAATATTATTTTTCAGTAAAAATATGGTTTGACATTTCATGTGAATCATTTGCACATGTAATGCCAAGCCATATTTCTCTGAAAATTAAAAAAAAAGAATGCTGTGTTTACCGTTGGTATGCAGACAGATAGGCCTGAGCAAGCAGTTCAAACCCAGCTGAGAGGGTATACACTGTTTGCCACTCATCCAGCTATTTTAACCCATTTTGTACCAGCAGGTACCCAGGCAAACAGTGCAGGCCCAGATCAGACGTCGCAGATCAGGGCCTCCACTGTTTGCTAAAAGTTCAGCCTTTTTCCAATTAAATTTTGAAGAAAACACAACCTGACACCCCTAAATTTTGAGTTGGACTCCTGCTATATGTAAGGAGGAAGATTCCATTTGGTACAAAAAGGGTTAAGACAGAACACCAAGTAGTAATTGTACTTGTTCAAATTTTAGAGCAGTACGGTAAGGAGTTGAGGAGTACAAATAATAGGGTAAATACGGTACTTTGAAAATGCATCTGCTAGTTGTGATTGCTGTTTTAAGGGTTATCAGTTGTTGTGCTTCATTCTGCTGGTCACATGACATAAACCGGTATTTCTCATGATGAAGTTGATATATTTCATTACGAAAACATGCCTATTCAAATACATTGTAAATTTAACTGGCGAAAAAAAATGAAAATTTTCAGATGAAAAATTGGTATTTTTCTTATTTCTGCTCAAAATACAGATTGTGGGCTTGCGTTAGGACCCCCTCAATGAGGTGGTTCTGACGAGTGCATATAGATTGTGGGTACACGTTAGAACTGCCTCAATGAGGCAGTTCTAATGAGTACCCACAATCTATATATCAGAGCAAGAGCAGAAATAAGAAAATTAAGGTTTACCCCTGTAAATCCCAGTTTTACTATATAAAAGTGGGGTTCAATGGGGTCAGAATTATATAAGTATGTTTTCGTGATGTCATGCCTCTTGTTTGTGATAGTTTTAAATGATACAGGCTAAATTATTTTATAATTTCAAGTAAAACATTTCAACAACTTGCTTTGTGCGTTTCTTATATATCCTGAATATAGGTCAAAATATACGGGGGAATTTATTTACATTTATATTTTATGCGCTTAGAAAAATTTGTGTGGTGCATTTTGTCCACTTAACCCTTCTCTTGCTGAATATTCAGTTTAGCCACACCCGTTTCTGACTTTGAACCAATCAGATTAATTTATTCCTTCAAAATCATAAACTGAATGTCAAACAGTGTAGATCCTGATCAGATGACTTCGAAGCCATCTGATTTGGATCTATACTGTTTCCAAAGATAGGGGTTGTCCTGAACAGCATGATAAACATTTTGTGCACATATTTCAAAAATGACCCATCTATTTTGTCCATGGTGTATTTTGTTTGTGTCCCATCCTGAATCGGTCTCGTGATGTGCCAATGGTAGGTCGAGTGGTTTTTCTTCAGGTGCTCCTGGTTTGCCCACCTCTGATGAACAAGTGACTCAATATAAAAAAATTCTCCATTTGATCAGCTTTGCAACAAGGACATTCACCCCTGTACTGGAGGTAAAACGACTGCGGTTGCCTTTGGAAATAGAGTGAGTGAGTGTTTGAGTTTTACATCCCACCAACAGCAATGGTCATACGGAGACGGGACCTCGGTTTAAAGACTCATCTGAAAGTCTGGAGAAGCCCGGGATCGATCCTGAGACCCCTGGTTTACGAGTAGCGTAACCACTGCACCACAGAGGCTTCTTTGGAAATAAAGAATGTCATATTATACCAGTAGATAGAAAATGTGGAAAAAACAGCATTCTATAACCTTGCTATGAAGATCCTGTACTCCTTCATTTGCAAAAATATCCAGTGAAATTATGCTGTCAAGACAGGCTAAAAATAAGACTAATCTTTTGTTTACAGTCATTATTACATGTAATGTGTTTCAGACACTCTTTTTCTACACCGAGTGTCCTCTAGTCTGAGATAACCTTTGGGACTGTTCAAAAGTGGTCTAAAAGACCACTTTTGAACAGTCCCAAAGGTGGTCTGAATATAGGAATTTTACTGCAATTGAACCACACCCATGAGAAGAAAGTGTTTAGTGTATGCTGACCTGGGATTGTACAGATCAGCCTGTGCATCAGTTAAGGCTGCCACGATAATCGTATAATCAATTAATCGATCGATAAATTCCACAACAATGATTATCATTTCTGATTTGCTTTTAATCGATTTTAATTACTTGATAGGTACAATTTACTACCCAAAGTTATGCCTAAAATAGCTGGATGAGTGGCAAACAGTGCAGACCCTGATGAGACGCCGCATTATGCGGCGTCTCATCTGGGTCTACACTGTTTGCTCAGGCCTGTCTGTTCAAATATACATATGGTAAAGTGCAACATATGGTAAGAGTCATGCTCAGACAAAGTCAGACAGGTAAAATAATGACAAAAACCTTAGCGATTACTAATCGACTATCGATCGCAATGACAGAACTGATAATCAATTATCTTTTCAGCTCCGATTAGCCAGCCCTAGCATCAGTTGAGTCGGAAAGAAACCGTAATGATCACTGTATGGACAGAGTAGAGCACATCAAAGTTTCATGCAGACAAGTAATTTGATCGGGCTGTGTGGATGTGCGGAATTGAATGAGTCTTTGCTGTCTGACTGGCCCCGATAGCTCAGTTGGTAGAGTGTCTGCTCCAGGGAACGGGAGGTCACGGGTTCGATCCTGGGCCGCAACATACCAAAGTCGTTAAGAATGGTACTAGCTGCTCCTCAGTTGGTACCCAGATTTACGGGGTAGAGCTAGGACTGGTCGACCCAGTGTCAGGCTAATGTGACTGGGTGTGGTATCATGTAATGTGTCTGGGACATGATACTTCAGTGAGGCAGCACTATAAAAGTGAGCATTGAGCTCCCTGTCCCGTCGTGATATGACTGAAAAATTGTTGAAAGCGACGTTAAACCCGAATTCACACACCCTTTGCTGTCTGAACATGTTAACCCTTTTTGTACCAAATGGAATCTTCCTCCTTATATAAAGCATGAGTCCATTTACAATTTAGGGGTGTCAGGTTGTGTTTTCTTCAAAACTGATATGGAAAATGGCTGAACTTTTTGCAACAATACAACAATTACTGGACAGGTTCATCAAAATCCCTTTAGAACTGTGTGGAGACAAGCTTGTGTCTAGGATTGATGGGCAGACAAACCATTTACTATAGTCCCTTCGAATTGTGGAGCGCCGTGGTGCAGTGGTAAAGCATCGGATTTGAGATCGAGAGGTACCCATTTCGATCCTCGCAAGCGCCAAGTGTTGTTTCCTTGAGCAAGAGACTTTATCCACATCGCTTAGTACTGGTTCCTACCCAGGAAAAGAGGGCCACATGGAAGATTAGTACTAGTACTAGTACTAAATGTGTTACCCTCTATAAATAAGGTCTATTATTATTATTATTTGTTATTATTATTTTTAATAAGTACGGGGTACAACAATAACTGGCAAGTTCCATCAAAATCCTTTGAGAACTGTACGAGGAGTTGTGGAGACGAGAAGTTCAGTTGATAAAATAGAACTCAAAGGGCCATAACTCTGGTAAAAAGCAGTCTAGTGTGTTCTTGGTATAATATGATACTCTTTAGGTCATGGGAACAATAATTGGAAGGTTTCATTAAATTCCACTCAAAATGGCAAGAGGAGTTGCAGAGACGGGACTTACTGTTGAAAAATTGCCAAAGGGCCATAACTGGGAAAAATCAGTTGAGCATGACCTCGATAAAATGCATGTATGATCATCTTCGGATCATGGGAGCAATAACTGGAAAGTTTCATCAAATTCCCTTGAAAATTATAGGAGTTGGCGAGTCAAGAGTGTGTCTACGGATGGACCAACGGAGGAACTCATTTCCATTGTCCCCTTTGAGTAATAGGTGGGCAAAAATCTAGCTCTACAGGAGCAGCTAATAAGATGACAGCCCCAGTCATTTGCAATCATCCTGTAACTGAGCAAAGTAAACACCTCTAGGGCCTACATCTAAAAAATACATGGAGGATCTGTCACGATGAAATTCATGAAACAAATCTTTGGCAAGTTTCATAAATTTCATATAATTCCTTTAACTATATGACTATAGTTGTATGTATATGTATTTAACCGGCCGCACATTAGTACCGGCCTGTTCTTCCCCACCCAATCAGTTTCTTCCCCACCTGAAATTTTTTTTTATAGAGAACAAGTAATTATGCCTCACAAATTGTTAAAAATTCGAAAAGAAAACATTCTGAATTAGTTTTGAGTCTTTACAGCTTTATGGCAAAATTTTCCCTGTGCCATACAATATATTGAGAGCCAAGGAAATTTTCATCCCAATTCTAGTGTTTATGGTTAATTTTCTTTAGCTTTTTATGACATTAATTGGTATTAACAAAGCAGATATAATAAGCAACAACTCTTTAGTGCTCCAGTCTAATGTAATTTGGAAAGTGGGGGTGGGGAAGAACTGCGCCAGCCCATTTCTTCCCTGGTGAAGAACTGGGCCGGCCCAGTTCTTCCCCACCCAAGATTTTTCGGTTTACTAAAAATTCTTGTGATAAATTTTCTTCACTTTTAAAGACATAAATTGGTATTAATTACAGAGATATAATTAGCAACAAATGTTTGGCCCTTAAATTTCAATAGAATCTGGAGACTGGGGGGTGGGGAAGAATTATTAGTAGACAGAAACATCTGGGGTGGGGAAGAACTGGGCTGGCCCAGTTCTTCCCCACCCCCAGTTTCCAAATTCTATTTAGATTTGAGCGCCAAACATTTGTGGCTTATTATATCTGTTTAGTTAATCCTAATTTATGTCTTAAAAAGCAAAGAAAATTCATCAAAGATGCTTGAATTGGGATGCATATTTTATTGCATCTCCATGAATGGTGTAGCATAGAGCAAATTTTGTCATTCAAGCTAAAAGGACTCAGAACTTATTCAGAACGGTCTCTTTTCTCATTTATAACAAATTGTGAGTTGAAAATTACTCGTTGACAATGGTTCTGAAAAAAATTCTGGTGGGGAAGAAACAGACAGGGTGGGGAAGAAAACTGACTAGTCAGTTTCTTCCCCTGGGGAAGAACCGGGCCGGGGGAAGAAACTGACCGTTACACCGGTAAACTGCTTAGAGGAACTAAGCCTGTCCAGGAAACGCAGTGGGAGTTGGACCATCCATGCTTATAAACCCTATTAGTTTCATTGGGCGACAGGGCTTGAGATGTCATTTCATCTCAATGTTTGGTAAGAGTCCCACAAAATTGGAAGCAACGTCTCCCAAATTACCTAAACTGTGTTGACCGGGATGTAACAAACAAACAAAAATGTATATATATTCTCGGTAGAAAATTGATCATAGACATTATCATTACAGATGACACGATTATGTTTCATGATGTTGCTAGGTGATATCACACAAGTTACATGTGTCAGCCATCATGATATTGCATATGTGAGAAATATATGGATCCTGATAGAGGTATCTACAATCTAAGGGATGACCAGGCTGCTCAAAACCAAAATTTGCAATAGTCTGAGCCACACAGGCATTTTGAGGGCTGAGCCACCAAGGTATTATGAAGTCTGAGCCACCCAGGCATTGTGAGGACTGAGCAATAGTCTGAGCCACACAGGCATTTTGAGGGCTGAGCCACCAAGGTATTTTGAAGTCTGAGCCACCCAGGCATTGTGAGGACTGAGCCACCCAGGCATTGTGAAGTCTGAGCCACCCAGGCATTGTGAAGTCTGAGCCACCCAGGCAATGTGAGGGCTAAGCCACCCAAGCATTGTTAAGTCGGAACCACTCAGGCATTGTGAAGTCTGAGGCACACAGGCATTGTGAGGGCTGAGTCACTCAGGCATTGTGAAGTCGGTGCCACCAGGCATTGTGAGGTCTGAGTCACCCAGACATTGTGAAGTTGGAGCCACCCAGGCATTGTGAAGTCTGAGGCAAACAGGCATTTTGAGGGCTGTGCCACCCAGGCACTGTAAAGTCTGAGCCACCAAGGCATTGTGGAGTCTGAGCCACACAGGTATTAAGAAGACTGAGCAACCCAGGCATTGTGTGGGCTGAACCACCAAACATTATGAGGGCTGAGCCCCCAGGGATTGTGAGGGTTGTGCCACCCAGGCATTGTGAGGTCTGGGCCACCCAGGCTTTGAGGTCTGAGCCACCCAGGTATTGTGAGAAATGAGCCACCCAGGCATGGTTCCCTAATCCCTACTCCCGAAACTATCACAATGGAAAGAAGTAGATACATGTAGTTACAACAGTAAACAAAATAGCTTGTAAATAATCAAATGAGCAACCCAGACATTGTGAAGTCTGACCCACCCAGGCATTGTGAGGGCTGAGCCACCCAGGCATTGTCAAGTCTGAGCGAACCTGGCATTGTAAGGACTGAGCCACCCAGGCATTGTGAAGTATGAGCCACCCAGGCATAGAGGGCTAAGCTACCCAGGTATTGTGAAGTCTGAGCCACCCTGGCATTGTGAGGACTGAGCCATCCAGGCATTGTGGAGCTATCAAATCATAGAGGGCTGAGCCACCCAGGCATTGTGAGGGCTGATCCACCCAGGCGTTGTGAGGGCTGAAGCACCAAGGCATTGTGAGGACTGAGCCACCGAGGCCTTTTGAGGGCAGAGCCACCAAGGCATTGTGAGGGCTGAACCACCCAGGCATTGTGAAGACTGAGCAACCCAGGCATTGTGAGGGCTGCGCCACACAGGCATTGTGAGGGCTGAGCCATTGTGATTGCGGATCCACCCAGGCATTGTGACGACTGAGTCACCAAGGCATTGTGAGGGCTGAGCCACCGAGGCATTGTGAGGGCTAAGCCACCTAAGCATTGTGATTGCTGAGCCACCCAGGCATTGTGAGAGCAACCAAGGCATTGTGATGGCTGATCCACCAAAACATTGTGATTGTTGAGCCACCCAGGCATTGTGAGAGCTGAGCCACCCAGGCATTGTGAAGACTAAGCCACCCAGGTATTGTGAGGGCTGAGCCACCCTGGCATTGTGAGGGCTGAGCCAGCAAGGCATTGTGGGGGCTGAGCCACCCAGACATTGTGAGGGCTGAGCCATCCAGGCATTATGAGGGCTGAGCCACCCAGGTGTTGTGAGGGCTGAGCCACGAGACATGAGGGTTTAGCCACCCAGGCACTGTTAGGGCTGAGCCACCCAGGTATGAGGCTGAGCCACTCAGGCATTGTGAGGGCTGAGCCACCCAGGCATTTTTAGGACTGAGCCACCCAGGCATTGTGAGGGCTGAACAACCCAGGCATTGCGAGGGCTGAGCCACCCAGGCATTATGAGGGATTAGCCATCCAGGCGTTGTAAGGGCTGAGCCACACAGGCATCGTGAGGGAAGAGCCCAACAGGCACTGATGGGCATTGTGAGGGCTGGAAACTCAAGCATTTTCTTGCAACAACAGTTTTTCTGTCTCATTTCGTCATTATTATTGTGTTAGATTCGTACATGTATATGGTATGTATAAATTATAGGGTAGCCAAGCATACATTACCAAGTAGACATACATGCTCTGCAAAATATGGAAAAACAAACCGAAAATGGAAAATTGTTTACCATTAAGATGCCAAGAAAAACTGCATCTGAAAATGTCGTCTG
Organism: Lucinisca nassula; assembly: GCA_963580285.1. Lineage (NCBI taxonomy): Eukaryota > Metazoa > Mollusca > Bivalvia > Lucinida > Lucinidae > Lucinisca > Lucinisca nassula. The sequence goes on along the minus strand of OY757024.1, from coordinate 101,390,842 downwards.
TTTATGTCGTTTGCTGAACCATCTCCCAATTTTTAGATCACCAAGGTGAGCTTTTGTAACGGTGAGATGTCTGGCGTCGTCGTTCGTCGTCCGTGCGTTAACTTTTCATGTGAACACTAGAGGCTACAGTTTTGGGCCAATCATCATCTGACAGTCATGACAATATCTCGGTCAAGTTCGAATAGGAGTCATGTCTGGTCAAAGAGTAGGTCAAATCATAGAAAAACCTTGTGAATGCACTAGATGCCACAGTTTTGCTCTGATCATCATCAAACTCGCTCAGAATTATCTCAGTCAAGTTCTAATATGGTTAATATTGGATCAAAAAGTTGGTCAGAAGGTCAAAACATAAAAAAAAAAAATTGTGAACACACTAGATACCACAGGTTTTGATCCTATCATCATCAATCTTGCTCAGAATGATCATCTTGACAGTATCTCGGTCAAGTTCGAATATAGGTCATGTCGGATCAAAAAGTAAGTCAGTAGGTCAAATCATAGAAAAACATTGTGAACACACTAGAGGCAACAGGTTTGGTCCGATCATCATCTAACTTGCTGAGAATGACCATCTTGACAATATCTCGGTCAAGCTCGAATGTGGGTTATGTTGGGACAAAAAGTAGGTCAGTAGGTCAAATCATAGAAAAAAAAAACCTTGTGAACACACTAGAGGCCACAGGTTTGGTCCAATCATTATAGAACTTGCTAAGAATTATTATCTTGACAATATCTCGGTCAGATTCGAATATGGGTCATGTCGGATTAACTAGTAGGTCAGGAGGCCAAATCATAGAAAAGCCTTGTGAACATACTAGATGCCACAGTTTTGGTCCAATCATTATCAAACTTGCTCAGAAAGATCTTGACAATATCCCACTCAAGTTCGAATATTGATCATGTCAGATCTAAAAGTAGGTCAAATAATAGAAAAACCTTGTGAACACACTAGATGTCACAGTTTTTGTCCAATCATCAACAAACTTGGTCATCTTGACAATATCTCGATCAAGTTCGAATATGGGTCATGTCGGGTCAAAAAGTAGATCAAAAGGTCAAATCATAGGAAAACCTTGTGAACATACTAGATACCACAGTTTTGGTCCGATCATCATCAATCTTGCTCAGAATGATCATCTTGACAATATCTCAGTCAAGTTCGAATATGGGTCATGTCGGGTCAAAAAGTAGGTCAAATCATAGAAAAACCCTGTGAACATACAAAGAGGCCACACTTTTGGTCCGATCATCATCAAACTTGCTCAACATGATCATCTTAACAATATCTCGGTCAAGTTCAAACGTGGGTCAAAAAGTAGGTCAAATCACAGAAAAACCTTGTGCATACACCAGAAGCCATGGTTTTGGTCCAGTCATCATCAAACTTGCTCAGAATGATCATCCTGACAATATCTCGGCCAAGTTCGAATATGGGTCATGTCGGGTCAAAAAGTAGGTCAGTATGTCAAATCATACAAGAACCTCTTGAACACACTAGAGGCCACAGTTTTTGGTCCTATCATCATAAAACTTGCTCAGAATGATCATCTCGACAATATCTCGATCAAGTTCGAATATGGGTCATGTCAGGTCACAAAGTAAGTCAGTTGGTAATATCATAGAAAAACCTAGAAGCCACAGTTTTGGTCCAATCATCATCAAACTTACTCAGAATGATCATCTTGACAATATCTGGGTCAGTAGGTCATATCATAGAAACACCTTATGAGTACACTGGAGGCCACAGTTTTGATCCAATTATCATAAATCTTTCTCAGAATGACCATCTTGACAATATCTGGGTCAGGCTCGAATAAGAGTCATGTCAAATCAAAACGTAAATTAGTCGTACATTTTGCCATAACTTTTGAACCGTTCGAGATAGAGGCTTCATATTTAGCATGTAGGTTCCTTATGACAAGGGTTTTCCACACACACAAAAATGACCTGTGACCTTACCTTGACCTGTGATCTACTTTATCATAACTTGAACTATTTGGGATAGAGCCTTCATATTTGGCATTTTATGTTTCTTGTGACAAGGTGTTCCCACCCATACAAAAATTCAGACCTATGACCTTGACCTTTGACTTACTTTGTCGTAACGTTTGAGCCATTTGAGATAGAGCCTTCAGATTTGGCATGTAGGTTCCTTGTGACAAGGGCTTCCTATTCATACAAGTAATGAATTGTGACCTTGTCACTGACATGTGACCTACTTCATCATAACTTTTGAACCTTTTGAGATAGAGCCTTTATATTTGACATGTAGGTTCGTTATGACAAGGACTTCCCAATCATAAAAAATGACCTGTGACCTTGACCTTTGACCTAGTTTGTCATAACTTTTTAAGTTAGAGCCTTCATATTTGGCATGTCGGTTCCTTGTGACAAGGGCTTCCAACTCATACAAAAATATTGACCTGTGACCTACTTTGTCGTAACTTTTGAACCATTTGACATAGAGCCTTCATATTTGGCATGGAAGTTCCTTCTGACAATGGCTTCCCACTGATACAAAAATTGACCTGTTACCTTCACCTTTGACCTACTTTGCCGTAACTTTTTAACCATTTGAGATAGAGCCTTCATATTTGGAATGTAGGTTCCCGGTGACAAGGGCTTCCCACTCATACAAAATATTTTGACCTGTGACCTTGTTCTTGACCTGTGACCTACTATATCATAACTTTTGAACATTTGAGATAGAGTCTTCATATTTTGCATGTATGTTCTTTGTGACGACGGCTTCATACCCTTCACAATGCCTGGGTGGCTCTAACTTCACAATGCCTGGATGGGTCAGTCTTCACAATGCTAGGGTGGCTCAGACCTCATAAGGCTTGGGCGGCTTAGTTCTCACCATGCCTGGGAGGCTCAAACTTCACAATGCCTGGGGGCTTCCTACCCATACAAAAAGTTTGATCTGTGACCATGACCTTTGACCTACTTTATCATATTATTGACTCGCCCTCGTATTACTTACCATTTCATATGTACAGTGTGGATAAGGTGAGCGATCCAGGGCCATTATGGTCCTCTTGTTCGAACATATTTTTGCATACACGGACATACAGTGTGGATCCTGATCAGACTTCTCCTAGTCTAATATGCAGTCAGATTTTGGTCCACACTGTTTGCAACAATGGCTTTTAAAATAACCAACAGGCGTAGACCGTTTCACTTAACCCTTAAATCCCTGTACTTTCAGCAAACAGTGTAAACCATGATCAGACGCCGCATTCTGCGGCATCTGATCTGGGCCTACACCGTTTACCAAAGCAAAAACACGATTTCAGTCCAGGTTCTATAGATAGCTCTCTCATGTAGCACTCTGGCCTCACTGCGTTACGAAGAGCGCGGCTATTCGAGAACATTGGGAATCAAATCACCGACAGAGCGCTGACTCTTAATCATAAGGTCTCTCACAGCTATGGTTTCGAGCCTCGCTCGGGTCACATGTGCAACGGAAGGTCATGTGCAACATGTGACACGGAAGGTCAGGTGATTTTTCTCCGGGTACTCCGGTTTTCGTCCACCTCTGATTAACGATCGGCTCGATATGAGTGAAATAATCTTGAAAGGGCCGTAAAACTAGCCCCCCCACCCCACCCTCTTAGGCAACACTCAAATCTTACTGCGATACGAATAGCGCGGCTTTTTTCTATAAATAGCCATTACCTGGATTTATCATATGACGTCGCGTCTGAGAGTGTAATAACTTCATGTATTATTTTCGATAATCCACTAGTGGATTAAATATGCAAATTAGCTAGATACGTCCCGTAACGTTACATGTACGACGTCCTTAACGACGTCGCGTTAACGGCGGAATATTGGCATTTTTGTATACAATCGTGAATAAAATGCGTTTAAAATGTCATATGATAAATAGAATCTTGCATTCGTGCTCATGTATTATTGAATTTATTAAACTCGTTGAGGAAAAGGGATAAAATGCTCGGCACAGCCTCGCATTTTATCCCTTTTCCTAAACGAGTTTAATAAATTCAATAATACATGAACACTCATGTAAGATCCTCTATTTCCTATATACCAATGATAGACATGTGGACATCAGCGCCGAAGAGCTTCTGTGCTTAGTAACTTTGCGTCTATCGTTTGTCAGACAAAACCACGGACAAAAACACAGCCATCTTAGAAGCCTCCGTGGTGTAGTGGATAAGCTACTCGCCTCACAAATCAAGGGTCACGGGATCGATTCCGGGATTTTCCAGGCTTTCTTATGAGTATTTAAAACCGAGGACACGTCTCCATATGACCTTAGTTGTTGGTTGGACGTAAAACTGAAACTCAAGCCCCCGAAAGAAGAGAAAAATTTAGAGACATGAAGGTACACACAAAAACGACATTTGCGCCAACAAAACAAATTCAACTCACACCATAAGAATTTTTTTCCACTCACAATCCAGGATTAGAATAATTTTTCATCAGTGACAAAGTGTTTCGTTTCATATCAATTTATATGTTTTTTTTATTATTATTATTATTATTATTATTTGATTTGAGGTTTAACGTCCCCGTCAACACTGTAAAGGTCATTTTGGAGACATGGGTTCCAATTTTGTGGGACTTTTACCCGACATTGAGATCTCAAGCCCTGTCGCCCAATGAAATCAGTTTATATGGAAATTTGGGATGCTTTATTATTATTATTATTTCTGTTGGTGCTTAAAAATTGTTAGAACTGACTCAACGAGGCGGCTCTAACGAGTACCCAACAATCTATGGTTTGGAGCAGAAATATGTACATTACGAAAACACGCCTATACAAATACATTGCAACCTTTATCGCCGAAAAAAGTGAAGATTTAAAGACAAAAAATGACGATATTTTCTTATTTCTGCTCAAAATATAGATTGTTGGTACTCGTTAGAACCGCCTCATCGAGGCGGTTCTAACGAGTACCCACAATCTATATTTTAAAGCAGAAATAAGAAAAATAAGGTTTACCCCTGCAAACCCCAGTTTTGCTATATAAAAGTGGAGTTCAAGGGGGTCAAAATTATATAGACCTGTTTTCGTGATTGAATAAAGTATACCATGAAAACTCGAGTTTCTCTCTATACATGGGCGATCATTACATGTACGGATGGGTTTTCGTTCCTTAGACTTTAGGCCAAAACTCAAGAAAATAAATTAAATCAGAATCAGAATCGTCAAATGACATTCATACACCAGGACCTGTGTTAGTCCCTTAGAGGTAAACTTAGCTACACAATCCTCAGCACATTCAGCTACCTTTTAGACTTTTGTATAAAAGTATGAGACTACTGTCTCTTCGCCTTTTCTTGAGAGACTTCCATCTCAATTTTCCTAGTTTATTCCAGTCATGCTCCTAGTTTTGCAGTAATTGCTTGTTATAAATCTAGCAGCTCTATTCTGAACTTTTTTTTTCATTTCTTCATTAAGGGTCACTCCACTGATCTCCCAGATACATCTGTCATATTCCAAGGTTGGGAGAACAAGTCCTTTATATGCTGCTTCTTTTACATTCTGAGGGCACTGATGAAGATTTCACCTCAGGAAACCAAGCGTTTTGTTTGCCTTAGTACACGTGTTGCTAATGTGTATTGCATCTCAATGTGATTGCCACACCAAGTTATTTAATGGAATCCACCTTCTCGAGGACCGTTCCCTCTAAGGTGTAAGAAGCCTCACTTTTATCGGTTCTCTTCCTAGTTATCTGCATTTAGCATTTTATGGGCTGAAATATCGTGCCCCGTTTTCGTGCCCAACATTCTAATCTATCTATATCATTCCGAAGTTTCATTGAGTCTTGTATATCTCTAATTTCCCAATAGCAAACAAAGTTGTCTGCGAGCAGTCTTATTTCTGAGTTAATGTCAGTGGAAATACCACTGATGTACAGGGAGAATAACAGAAGTTTCACCATTAACAACAATGCGCTGTTTTCTGTAGCAAAGAAGGGAATCTATCCACTTGAGAGTATTCCGCCCAATCCCATAACCAAATGACTTAGATTTATGTAGTCCACGTGGAGCCTTCTCGAAGTCCAGAATAAATGTGTCGACCTTTCCCCCTTTGTCCAAGATTTTTGCCCAGTCATTAAAATAAATGTGCTCGACTGAGATTCACAACTACGAGTATGCCTTTTCCTAAATGCATAGTTTATTAAATATTAAATTTATGTCAAATGGTTCTGACAAGCACCCGCAATCTATTTGTTTGTTTGTTTGATTTGATTGGATGTTTAACGTCCCCGTCAACACTATATAGGTCATTTTGGAGACGTTGCTTTCAATTGTTTGGGACTTTTACCCGACATTGAGATGAAATGACATGTCAAGCCCTGTCGCCAAATGAAACTAATAGGGTTTATAAGCATGGACGGTCCGACTCGCACCGCTTTGCCTTGGCAGACTTAGATCCTCTAAGTGGTTTACCAGTACTCGTGTGCGGTCGGATTCAGCTCTGCGTGGAAGCATCATGCAGCCCATTTCTTCCAGCCCCAATGGGCGGGGGCTGCCAGCAATCTATACTTAGAATAATAAATAAATAGATGTAAATAAGAAAAGATTTCCAAACAGTTCCAAATAATAAAACCATATTTAGTTAAGTTGAAAAATACACGTACCACTATTTCAAATATATGTGTTGTCCAAGCGCACTCTGCATTAAGCTAGCCTCCAAAGAGTGCACTTACAACACAGCGTAGATACTCACTCAACCACGAAATCTCATTATTTTACATGAAACGTTCTTCTAGGAAGATGGCATGCACTTTTTTGTTGGTTGTATATATAAGGCAAATATTAAAGTATGTGCATGTACTGGTACCTGAATTTTATTCATGCATGAAATCACTTGCAGGACATGGTAGCATTAACTCCGCATTAATATCCGTACTATGATTCAATCGTGATTTCTTTGGCAGTTTTTGATTTTGTTTTTGTATTTTCCCAGGCTAACATGTACCAGTGCGAGCCATAAATCTTACAAATATTCTGCCTCGCTGTGAAAGCATAGGGTTTCTAAACATAGCCTGCAAAGCTAAGTATGCGAGGTGTGGAACGCCAGTTTTACA